>ML663565.1:29925409-29977839 GCA_007570785.1 Antilocapra americana
TGTCTAGGCAATCGCCAGCCCAGGACTGATGCTCGGGGCTGGTGCAGTGAGATTTCCCGGGGGGGGGAGGGAAGAGGGAGGGGGGTTCCGGAGGGGAAGCATATGTAAACCCATGGTGATATCATGACAATGTATGGCAAAAACAATTAAAAAATAATAATAATAAATAAAATAAATAAAATATAAAAAAAAGAAAGTTTTGATAGCATTTTTTTTCCATTTTCAGATCTCCCTCATCTAGTATAAGAAGTTTTTAATAAAGAGCTATGTTTCACAAAAGAAGCTCTTCACCCTCATTTTCCAGATCTTCCTTCACTTTGCCTAATGTATAGCCAGTGAAGAAAAAGAACATTTTCTTTTTATCTAATACCTTTAAAAGGCTAGGCTCCCTAAGCAGGATTGCTAAACTAGAAGACTAGCTGTCATGAAGCAGCCAGAGTTTAAATTCTGATCCACCTTCCTGGTTCTAACGTGTGAAACAAATATATTTTCAGGAGGAAGCTTCAGGCTTCTCCCTCTTTGTGAGCACCTCTAATAAAGCAGGAGCTGTGAGAGAATCATTTTTGTACCTGCTTCTCAGTACAACTGCTGCATATATCCTGTTGTGTACAAGAGACTCCTGGAATCTACTTTGCTTTCTAAGCACGTGACTTCATGTGCATGGACCTCTAGGATGGAAAGTCATAATAAGGAAAAGGAGATTTCTAATATGAGTGATGTTTCTCAAACACCTGAAAATTTAAGGTCATCTAGTAGGCCTTGGTCAATTGTTTGGAAAGAAGCAATATCTTTATCAACAAAAGGGAAATGAAGCAGAAGACAAAAAGAGTTCTTCTTGCACTTGAATGAAATGTCATAGCAAATAGCTTGGGAGATAAACAAAACTGGAATCGAGACCTTCATTTGTTGGGCTACAATTACATAATCTCTACAAACTTCTGTTTCTTCAATTGCAAAATGGATATAATCATGTGACCTAAATACAGTTATGACAAATAAATGTGATAATTGATACAATGTACCTATACTTGTCTTGGTACTTTCTCTAAAACTATTAGCAATGTGAATATTTATCATTTAAAATAGAAGCTTCTTGCAGCAGATGTCGACCACCTAAACAATCACTCCACTTTATGTTGTCTTAGATCCTGAATTTGTATATGTTTCTACCTTCTCCCACTATATCCATATGGCCTAGTAAACCTATCTTTGCCCCTCAACTCTAGCAGTGAGCCTGATTTGTGTAAGAATAATTCCCAGCAAGCAGTCAAATGCTGGCTAATGATACTAACTCTCCTCAGAGGTTAATCAGAGGCTCTAGAGGCTGATTTTTCTTGCTCATAAGAGAGAGGTGCAGAAAGCCTCTCTTTTTATACCTGTGATATGAGCATAGAAGCAGGAAACCTTGTGTGCTATACTGGAGTCATCCTACCACCATAAGGAACCATCCAGAAAACCAACCTCAGGATGAAGCCAAGGTCAAAGCACACAGACAGGGCAACATGTTGTTCTTGATGACATCGTTACATCACTGGATCAGTAAGCCTCCTGCTGCAACTGGTCTTTTGGTAATGTTGTTGCTCAGTTGTGTATGACTCTTGGTGACCCCATGGACTGCAGTGTACCAGGCTTCCCTCGCCTTCACTATCTCATCAAATTTGCTCAAACTCATGTCCATTGAATCAATGATGCCATCCAACCATTTCATCCTCTGCCACCCCTTTGCCCTCAGTCTTTCCCAGCATCAGGGTCTTTTCCAATGAGTCAGCTCTTCATATCAGGTGGCCAGAGTATTGGAGTTTCACCTTCAGTATCAGTCCTTCCAATGAATATTCACTGTTGGTTTTCTTTAGGATTGACTGTTTTGATCTCCTTGTAGTCCAAGGGACTCTCAAGAGTCTTCTCCAGAACCACAATTTGAAAGCATCAGTTCATCAGTGCTTGGCTTTCTTTATGGTCCAACTCTCACATCCATACAGGACTACTGGAAAAACTATAGCTTTGACTATAGGGACCTTTGTCAGCAAAGTAATGTCTCTGCTTTTAAATACACTGTTTAGGTTTGTCATAACTTTTCTTCCAAGGAGTAAGCATTTTTTAATTCCATGGCTGCAGTCATCATCTACAGTGTTTTTGGAGTTCAAGAAAATAGCCTATCACTGTTTCCATTTATTTCCCCATCTATTTGCCACGAAGTGATGGGACTGGATGCCATGATCTACATTTTTGGAATGTTGTTTTAAACCAGCTTTTCACTCTCCTCTTTTGCCTTCATCAAGAGGCTCTTTAGCTCCTCTTTGCTTTCTGCCATTAGGGTGGCGTCATCTGCATATTTAAGGTTACTGATATTTCTCCCAGAAATCTTGATTCCAGCTTGAGCTTCATCCAGCCTGGCATTTTGTATAATGTACTCTGCATATAAGTTAATGAATTTCTTCATTGTTTACTTTGATTTTTTTTAATTTATTGCAGCAGGGTAGAGAATGGAGAATCTCATTTTTAAGCAATGGGTTCAATAATCATTTTAAACAATTTCATCTTTTAAGTCCATTTCCAATTTGAAGTCAGAGAATAACTGAAAGATATCCTCAGTTTCTCTTGACAATTATACTGTAGTGAGGAGGAAATCTGAAGAGAGGGATGAGTCAATTGTGTGCAATTTGTGAAAAAGTATCCTAACAATTTCTTTGTATCCCATAATTATTTACTGTTCATACAGATATCTTAAAAGTCATTTGCTTGAGGAGTCCTAAAATGTGAGGCATGTAACTTTCTTAAGTTTTCTATATGACTTTCCCCATAAAAATAAATAAATGAATAGCATTTCTTCATAACTTTTTCCTGATTTTTTTCACAAAAAAAGCAGAAACAAATGAACAGCATTTCATCACTCTTCCAGTATAACCTCATCTCTCCCACAGACTTAGTTATTTTTCACACTGATAACATTTTAAAATGTTATCCCTCTCCAGACCTTTTTTTTTTTGAATTGCAACACTATACATTTATCTGCCTCCTGAAAATTTTTACTTACAAGCTGACAATTTAAATCTAGTGCCCAAAGTCACTATCATTTTTTCTCCTCAAAACTTAATCTCGCATATATATGGAATTTAGAAAGATGGTAATGATAACCCTGTATGCAAGACAGCAAAAGAGACGCAGATGTATAGAACAGTCTTTTGGACTCTATGGAAGAGGGCAAGGGTGGGATGATATGGGAGAACGGCAATGAAACATGTAAATTATCATATGTGAAATCAATCGCCAGCCCAGGTTTGATGCTTGATACAGGGTGCTCAGGGCTGGTGCACCGGGATGACCCAGAGGGACGGAATCGGGAGGGAGGAAGGAGGGGGGTTCTGGAAGGGGAACACATGATAACCATGGAGGATTCATGTCAATGTATGGCAAAACCAACACGATAGTGTAAAGAAAAATAAATTAATTAATTAAAAAAAAGAATTTTAATTAGAAATGACCACAGTAATTTAGAGACACTTATTTTAATAAAAATGATATGATTAGACTAAAAAAAAACCTTAATCTCTCTTCTGTTATCCCTTTCTCAGTTAGAGCTACTGTTATTCATTCAGTATTTCAAGTTATTCTATAGTCTTTCCAGATGCTTCCTTGTCACCAACATCCAAGAATGACCAATTGCTGTCAACTACATCAGCTTATCATCTCCTGTGGCTATCTTCTTCCCTGCTTTCCTACCACTTCTGGGAAAATAGGGTTTTCATCATTGGGGCTTATCTATCAAATTATGCTTCTAGTTTGTCAGACTGTCTCTACTGTCTTTTTTCTTGCACTTATCACCCACAGTGTTGCCAACTTCTCATTCACCAAACCAGTCATCATGCCATTTTCTGCACCCCATTGCTTCATGAGAATATCTAAATAAGAAAGGTTTTAAAATGATCTCTGCCTGGCTAACTTCACAACTTCAACTCTTACAGGCCCTCACCAAACATTTTTCACACTGTTCTTTCCCAGGCCACAACCATCTCTAAATTGACCTCTGTACCATTTAATTGCTTAGCTACTCTGACTAGATCATGAAATCTTATTTGTCCTGAATATATATCATTTAGCTGAGTAATGACATCAAGCTATAGTGAGGTGGTCTATACTTTCTTCTTAGATAAAAATGAATGGAGAACTTCCAAAACTGTTAAAAAAGATAGAAAAACCCATAGTGAATCAACCAAAAATGAGGAAAATTTGAGTAGTATTCATATGTTCATACATTAATAAAAGAAATTTGATAAATTAGCCTAAAATTTTTTACTCTAAAAGTATTCTTAAAGAGAACTTGCCTTTCCTCAACAAAACCTTGACCTCAACACAAAAGTCTTATTTTAGGAATACATTCTTTTTCTTGATGATTTATGTACAAAGGAACCAAAGAAACCAAAAGGATCGGATATGGACACTTAGACAATTGATTAACTTATTGTTTGCTAGCAGATCACTTCTTTTTCTTTCTGTGCTGTGCTTAGTCACTCAGTCATGTCTGACTCATTGTGACCCCATGGACTGTAGTCTGCAAGGCTCCTCTGTCCATGGGATTCTCCATGCAAGAATACTGGAGTGGGTTGACATGACCCCCTTCAGGGGATTATCCCAACCCAGGGATAGAATCCAGGTCTCCCACATTATAGGCAGATTCTTTACTCTTTGAGCAACCAGGGAAGCCTTTTCCTTCTGTAGGGGATTTGAAAAATTATTTTAAAACTATGGACTCTAAAGACTAACTATGTGAATGTAAATGTGAAGTGAGTTTTTACAGAATGCACTTTAGAGAGCCTACATATTCAAGGGATATTAATCTGGCAAAATATGCAACCAGGTTAATTTGCTTAAAACATCTATGGAATTGCCCTTTTAAAATTCTCCTGGCCAGGTCCCAACCCCCAAAGGATCTAGCATTATTATGTATTCCAGAAATACATTTATTTAACCAAACACCCTTTTCTTGTCATTCACGGAACTGGAACAGGTTGCCATGCCCTTCTACAGGGGATCTTCCTGACCCAGGAATTGAACTCATGTCCCTCAGGTTTCCTGCACTGGCAAGTGGGTTCTTCATCACTAGCACCACCTGGGAGACACAATTCATGGAACAGATATCCAGTATTAATCTACTCTGTGTCTCAGTGGAGTTAAAATAGTGATCAAAGGGACAGAAATTCTTGGCTTCTGGATGATTATCCTCCAATGATGCTTAACATCATTGACACCTCTTCTGCTCCCTGAGTCCTCATTAAACATACAAACACATACATGTACACATACATATTGGGTGGGGTGTGGAGAGAGCTATGGGCGATACTGATACTGGCACCCTGAAGTCAAGGAAATCAATAAATTCATATTGGTTGATAAAAGTTTATGATTTTTTTAACTAGCCATGAAATTTGAATTACTGTTGCTGTTCAACTTTAGTAATGGGTTTCTTTTTGCATAAGAATACTCACTGTGACTAAGAAAGGTAAGAGAATAGTCATTTTTTGTCAATTGCTACAATCCTCATACATTTAAAACCTAATAGGTTAATACTTGTATCTTTTACTTTTATTTACATTATAAATTTAAATGTTTCATTGCCCTAGAATAAGAGCTTTCAGTTCTGGTGACCCTGTGGTTGATGATGTTATGTGGATAATACTGTCCAAGTATTTCCTGACACATAATAATGAGAAAGTGTGCAAAACACTTGGCTATTCTGTGGTAGTTATTAATTGCCTGTGTAATACAGTAGTTCGTCCTTTAACCGAAGCTGATTGAGTTAATAATTGAATATTTGAAATGATGACTCACAGTTGACTTTCTCTATGTGTTTGAATTTACCATGGTAACCAGGAATTGGTTTTGTCACTGTGTTGTATATTGCTTTAAATTAAACTGATAGGATTAATAACTGAATGGCAATTATGAAAGCTGTACAGCTGATATTTCATTATCTTGGTTATTTTCTATCTATTATGCTCACATACAGACTCTATAACTTCCCATCTGCCTATTATCATCAACAAAGCAATAGGTTATGCCTATTAATTCTCACATATATTAATTAACATACTAATGTGGACATCATTTTTACATTTTCATTATTTTTAATTCTAAAAAATACTTGAGAACCTATAGTGTTGAAATGTTTATATTTATATAAAGATACTAAGAATTAGAGTAGCTTATTATACTTTCACCATAATTTTTGTTACCTTATCTTTTCTTTGAAGGGATAACAGATTTATTTTGAAACATTACATAAATGTATATATTTGCTTTTTGTAAAATAGTGGTATCACCATTGTTTCATGGGCTAGGAAATAGAGGATTACTTTTTATACATATTATTTGCCCCAGTTTGTCAGTGATTGAGCAGAGAACAAAGGGAAAACTGTCTATTTGACTTACTTCCAATTTACCTTTTGTAGATTTTTTTCTGTCAGGCACTGCCAGAATCCCTTCTTGGAGGTCCCATTTTTTATCTTGTTTTAAAACTTTAAATGACTTTCCATTACCTATATGATTTCTCTCAGTCTTTGACATTCAATGCCCTACATAATCCCTCAATTTTATTTATAAGTTGAACTAAATAATAGCAGAGATATAAGATGTATTTTCTAAAAATAACCCTATTATCAATATGCAGAATGAACTGGGGAGAGACTGGAGGCAAGTAAGCTGGCTAGATTCTAGTATTAGTTCTTGTGAGACAAATAAATGGGGTTTACAAAAAGACAGTCAAACCTCTTTGGGACATGCACTGTTTAACTGTAGGGTTTAATACAGTAAACATTAAGGGGCATTGGATGTAATATAGTTAATTTATTTAAGGAAGTCTTGATCCTGTGGTCATTTCATAGCTGGAGACCCTTCGCTCTATGCCAAAAGACCTGTGTTCGCTGTTCCTGTGAACATAAGCCATCTGACAAATGTACATTAACAAGTCACAAAAGTATCCAGCAAGAATAGCAGTTACACACTTTACTACAAAACCAAGAAATGTTCACTTAAAGTCTCACTATAGTTTGGTCAGACTGTATTAGAATTATGTTTGTTTGCTTGATTTTGGGGGTAAGTTTCTTCTTCTTTTATTTATTTATCTTTTGGATTGTTCTTGTTGCAAGTACAAAATTTCAGGTGGGCAATTAAAGATTCCTACTTCAGTGAAAACTCCATAAGAAACTCAATTTGTTCAAATTAGTTTCAATAGGTTATCCTTGAGGGCTCACTGCATTCAAGGCATAAAGGATGGCTGATGGAACTGTTCTGACTTGAAAAATGAGATACTGAATTGGGGAGGGGTGGGGGGGTGTTCTAAGAACTGACTTTTACTTTCTGAAAGAAGTATGTGTTCTCTTTTGTACTAGATCCTAAATGCAGAAGCAATGAATGAAAGCTGTCCGACGGCAACTGTCACTTTAATACTAAGAAAGAACTTAACAAGTTAGAAATATCTAAAAATCAAATAGATGATAGTGTGCCAGTCTCTCTTTAGTCTGAGAAAGAATGGACTCTTTTTTTTTTTTATTTTTCACACTTTAGTGATCTGCATTCATACACTGAGTGGAAGTTTGGCTTAAATTATTTCTAGGCTCATTCTATCCATGGTAACATACAGCAGAGAAGAGAATGGAAAACTAGGGGTTTGAATATCTGGTCCTGGTTGTGATATTTACTAGCTGATTGAATTAGGCCAGGGACTTCAAGTCTTGAACTCCTTCATCTTTCTATTTAAGAAGCCATTTCCCTAAAAATAAATTAATGGTATTATATTCATACCTGAGAGAAAGAAAATAATTCAACTGCAAAGAAAAAAAAAGCAAGGAAAAGGGTACTCATTTGGATATATCTTCATGATGAATTTTTACTAGAATACTTTTAATTATAACTGAGCTATTCACAGATGTACTAGCATTCTATATATAAGACAAGCAATGGTATTATTACAAAATTATTTCAAGCAATTCATAATTGGGTTATCTAAAGAGATTCATTTCTGAACATCCACATTTTTAAATTCCAGAAGGGCTTCTCATTTTAATAAAATGTCAAGTAAATTTATTTCATTTTTGTACACACATCCATGTATATCTTAATTGGATTTATGCCTCAGGGTTCTCATCAAAGATCAATTAAAAACATTAATCATTTGATCTAAACCACCATCTAAGGAACACGAAATTAGCCTTTTCTTCATTTAATATTTTTTTCAAACTACCTCTACTTCTATGGATTCATTTAGTTAAAACTTCTGTGTTATCTCTGCAAAGAACTCAAATCATTTTAACAAGGCAATTTTATATTAAAATCATAACTGTTGTTTACAATAGCTATTGTGATTTCTGCTCTTTTGTTCAGCGGAGAGATGTGTTCTTTTAAGAATATCAGTGATTTCTCTAATCCCAGGCCATTCTCTAGGACTTGAGGGTTTTCATTCCAGAAATAAATAGTATTTGTTACAGTTCATTTCTCTGTTGCATCTTTAGGGAAATGAATATAGCACTTCAGTGCTAGAAAAGAAAAAGCTGAGTGGAAAAAATTTTTCAAATGTTAGTAGGCCCAAAGTCATCTAACCTAGGAAGAAGGTCTGAAGGGAAATAAATCTCCCCAACCCTCTCCATCACTGAGCTCAGATCTCCTGTGACCCTGGTTAGTGTATAGGTAAGGGGTGTTTCTGTGCACCTTGAGTGGATTATTTTGCATTGAAATTATATTCAATTTCACTCAACCTTAATCATCTAGAGGTATCAAGAGAATACTTTTAGAGTCAGACTGAGGGGAATGGACAGCTCCCAGTCAAGAGTGATATTTGAGGCAATTATTTGTTAACTACTTTGACCACCTCTTCTCTTACAGTATATAATCTTTGACATGTCAGCTACAGATGGACACTTGCCTTCTACCTGCACAAGGATTAAATCATGTGTTGCTGCAGCTGCTGATTTTTAATACCCCCTGAAGAGAGCTTGGGGTGGAGAGCAGAAACGAGGCACTCTGTCCTGGGGCAGGGGGTGAGGGAGACTGGCAGGAGAAGCTTTCAGAGGGGTATTTTTCAAGAGCCAGTTTTATGAGCCCAAATTCTTACTCTGCCTCATGTTTATAAAAGCACTAAAGTTCATCATGGTGATGCCTGTTCCTCATGACTAGCAGGAACCTTCTGGAAAAACTGTGCTGGGTTGCATGTATTCTCCCTTCACCAAAATCACAACTATACTGACCATTGCCCCTGCCTCTTTGGAGCAGTTTCGCAGAGCGAGCTGAGGTGCTGTCTTCCGAGCTGTAACCTTCATTTTGCCCCAGACAAACTTAGCTTGCAGCTCTCGTGTTGTGCGTTTTGGTCAACAGATATTTGCAGAACGTATTTTCAAATGTTTGATAACCAAGATTCAGAGCTCCGTGTTGTTAATCAGAAGACAATATGACTAGTTTATATTTGTGTATTGTTTGTCCATGTGACTTGATATACATCATCTTGATTTGTGTCGGATGAAATGTTTTTAGCTACACAACAGAGTCTCAGTAGCCTAATTTTCCTGAGTTCAAGAAGTGTGCTACATAGCCATGAAGTAAAGTAGTGAAAGCCAAGCAATTTATGGACAGTAACAGTAATCTCATTAGCGACCAATATATAATGTTTACTTACCATACGTAAAGCACTGGCTGTAAACCCCCATTCCAGATCTGGATCAAGACGTGGCAATGAGATTTTGAACCACATATTGCAGCACACACAATCATTAAAGGTAGTAGGACCAGCTGGTTTTGAATTTGATAAATCATCTAATATTTAATGCCAGAGTTTTTCTACAAGCAAAGCCACCTAGGAATTAGAAAGCAAAAATAAGTGGTAAACAATATTCTGAATGTAATATAATATTTTATACTTTTCCTTTTCTTATAAAAGAAGGACCACAAAACTAAGTCTTTTATACAAGGACTGCCCTTTACTTCCCCACTTTCAGAGTTAGACCATCTTTTCTTATTGGATGTTCAGTATAATGCAAATGACACTGGAAAGAATGAATATTGATTGCATCCCCAAATTTAATTTTCTCCTTTTTTCACCAAGAGTAGCTCTCTTAACATTTAAGGACTTCCCCTCTTTGCATTTGTGCCCTGAATTTTATTGGGATTGACAGAATAATTCGTGAGTATCTGACCTAATCTATATTGCTGAGAATTACAATATAATATAAGAGATCTTGAAAAAGTTTCTCTCTTCTTTGGTTGTATGGTGTACTATTCTGAGGCCAAGAGCAGATGCCAGCAGAAGATGAAGCAGAAGTGAAAGTTTTGATGGAACCATGTCCTCTCTTTGGCCTTTTTTGGATATAATTCAAGTCTCTTTCTTTTTTTTTTTTTAAGTGAAGTGACTTGAATTTTGTCTTGGCTGCACATATATCAGACTAAGTGATATAGTGAAGAATCCAATTTAGAGAGTGTTGGTGGATGCCTCTGGCAGCTGCAACTTTTATTAACTGTGATATTAATTTGCCTCTATAATATAATATGATGTGAGAATTATGTTGGCACCTCAGCATAAATTTTAAATTCCTCTGTTCCATACTATAAGTTCTAAAAAGGTAAAAAACATTTTTCTTTGGTGTACTGCCAATGATGCTAAACTAATACAGTTTGGGGGCACAGAGTAGATGTTGACTAAATCTTCACACAAAGAATGGAGTAAGGAAGGGGGGGAAGGAAGGAAAAAAAAGTAGGTCCACCACTTTTCCTCATTCAAAGCTAGAGAATAGCTATAGAAAGCTAGATTATTGTGGATGCTTTAAAATCAGGATAAAAACTATACAAAAGCACAAAGAATACTCATCATGATTTTCTTAAATATTACTTTGGAATACATTCTCTTTGAATAAAAACAAAAAGCTCATAAAATTTCAATACAAAATAAAAGTCACTTAAAATATTCTAGAGAGTCAACCTTGATGCTTAAAATATATACAAATTTACGCTTCTTGTTTTTCTAAGGTAAAATATAATACACAAAAATTTCAAAAGCTGTATTCAGCATTAAAAACTATACTTAGAATAATGAGATTATCAACTACTTCAGATTTCAAAATTCTCAGAGTAAATAGTACTATATTCTTAAAATCCAGTTTCAAACTTTCAAAGTACATTATTTTAATTTACCTTCTTTCTTTTACAAGAAAAGGATACTCAACTATGTCATCACTTCTCTACTTGTGATTCTTGAAATGATATTCATCTAAATAACATAGGACACATATTGCTTTAATTTGATCTTCAATAACTTTCTGCAAAGAAGTGCTTCTAACATCTAATGACCTGATTATGAACTGTATAAACATATTCAAGTCTTATTTTCTCTGGTAAGATGAGAAACCCTTGGGGATGTGTGAACATTTATTTACTAAGATTCAAGTTTTGAGACATTTGTATCAAATAGGGTTAATTTAACACACCAAGCTTCTCTTCTGTACACAGCCCCTTTAGAACACTACTTGAAAAAAAATGTCATTTACTTTTAAAATATCTGAAGGTTTCTGAAAGTCTAGGAAGGTACCAGCATATAAAACCAGCACTGATCATATACTGTGTATATCAATGCTATCCAACAGAACTTTTTCCAGTGATGGAAATGTTTTGCATTTTCTAGTGCTGTAGGCCACTAGTCAGACAAGAGCTATGAAGTGGAATGTGGCTAGTGTGGCTAAATAGTTGAATTTTACGTAATTAATTTATATTTAAGTAGTCACATGACTAAGTGACGGTGGCAGTGGGAAGCACATGTAGTTAATGAGAGTCTCAGTCTTTGGAGCCAAACACTATTTTCTCTCTCCCACTTATCTTTGTTCTGTGTTAACTTCCCCTTCTTTTCTCTTTGTTCCCTTTCTATTCTTCACTCTAAATATCGTAAGCACAACTTTATATGTGTTATCTATTGAGCCAGGAAAAAGAGTAAATCTAGAATAAATCTAAGTCATAGGTTTTATTTTTCTGAACATTTAAAATTGAGTTGGGGAGTTGTGTATATGTGTGCAAACATCATATATATTTACACACATACACATAGGCATGTAAAATACATATTATATATCCTGATTACATCAAATAATTTTGTACATAATGTCAGAGGAAGAGAAGATTACTGTAATCAGAGTATCTTTATATGGTTGATGCAGGGAGTTGTTAAAATGGCTCTTTAAGAATAAATTTAGAAAAGTATTCAAGGTTTATATCACAGTAAACCTCAAAATAAATTCTGTTTTTACTCATTGGACAATAGAAAAATACTTAAGAGTTTGAAACTAGACTGTAACATGTTTTATTTTTATAAGATTATTCTGGGACCATTGATCTATCTTATAATAAGATAGTGTACTTCAACTGTCTCTACATTATAATTATCTTTGTATATATCAGTTTTATCAACTAGAATCCAAAGATTGTGAAGAGAAGAAATTATTCTTATTTTTTCTAGTAATCAAAACACCTACCATGATGTCAGACTCACAGTAAGTACTCACAAGCCATTATAAATTATTTCTTGGATTCAGGTACATCCAAAACTATAAATACTTATGTAAACCTCAAATAGTTTCAAAAACCGCTTAGCCTAAAATTCCAGTTTTCTTTCTTTGTTCCTTTTTTATAGTAATAGCTAGAATGCACTTCTCATTTCCTTCATTAAATATTTCATCTTTCATTCAGTATCTGCAAAGTGAATTTTAAATTTGGGGTACAAAACAGAGAAATAGTCTAAGTTTGCTAATCATCGAGGATAGTCTTCCTTTTAACACCATCTGTTCATTCCTGGTTCAAATTACAGATGCAGGAAAATCTGTTCTCTTCTCAGATATTAGGGACTTGAAGATTCCTTTTGATCGAAAAGATACAATTGAACTACACAAGCTAGACTAAAGAAAGCCAAGGAGGTCATCGCTATCCCTTCTGCAAACAGCAGACAGCTGAACATAGCTGAGCAGAGGTATTCGACGTTTCATTTCTACCTTGACTATCTGAAACACAGCATTCACACAGACAGTGTGCTATCTCCAGTAATGGCTATTCATCTCTTAGTTTTTAAACAAATTTCTATGCTAACTAAGGTGGCACCATCTTTTTTGTTTCCCCAGTAAATCCGGACTTACACGTGAGCCTCAGCTCCGATACAAAGACCAGCAACATCTCAGGCCTGTCAACAGTCACACAAGCCAAAGTAGGTCCACATAACAACACAAGGGAAACACCTTGATTGGTGTAGAACAGCAGGGAAATGGATCCTCAAAGAGTTCAATTCAGAGATGCCAAGCAAGTAGACTAAAAAAATAATAATAATAAGCAGGGGTTTCCATGACTAAACAGAGATAAATATCTCTCAACAGTGGGTGGTGCAATGCACAAAACATGCAAAATAAAACTGCTTCCAAAGTATATTTCTTATACCCTGATGATAATGTTTTGGAATTGGCTTCCCTGGTGGCTCAGAGGGTAAAGCGTCTGCCTGCAATGTGGGAGATTCGGGTTCAATCTCTGGGTCGGAAAGATCCTCTGGAGAAGGAAATGGCAACCCAATTCAGTACTCGTGCTTGGAGAGTCCCATGGACAGAGAAGACTGGTAGGCCACAGTCCATGGGGTCGCAAAGAGTGGGACACAAGTGAGCGACTTCACTTTCAAGATCACTTTTAAAGAATGCAGAAAATATATAAAGAATAATTCATGATACTTGCCTTAAGAGAAATCACAGTCTAAAAACTGAGTCAGATATGCAAACCTTAATCATTAATGTGATAATTTAGGTTTCGTTACAAAGTTACATACAGGATTTACTGAAGGCTGTAGAAGGAGTTGATGACCTAAATGCTTCTAAGCAGGAAAGACAGAAGGGAGGGCTTCAGAGAAAAAGGAGGTGTTAGTTGTTTGATGGATGAATAATGACTTTTCAAGAGATAAGGGGGAAAAGTATTTTAGACAGTAAAAGTAACCTACACAAAGGCGTAAGGGTATATATACCTCGAGAAGCATCTGCTGAATTCCAAGTAAGTTTGTGGGCTAAGCTGTAAAGTGAGACAACAGAGGAGAGAACAAGAACTTTGATGTACAAGCTCATATCACTGACTCACCACTCAGTAGCTGGTTGTTTCAGAACATATTAAAGAGCTTAGCTGAGTTTTATTTGTTAGAAGAAAGGAATAGGAATTTCTGTGTGATCTTCTGGGGAAGATGAAACAAAAGAGCCATCTAAACTCTTTTGGGGTGGCAATGGCACCCCACTCCAGTACTCTTGCCTGGAAAATCTCATGGATGGAGGAGCCTGGTAGGGCTCCTCCATGGGGTTGCAAAGAGTCAGACACGACTGAGTTACTTAACTTTCACTTTTCACTTTCATGCATTAGAGAAGGAAATGGCAACCCACTCCAGTGTTCTTGCCTGGAGAATCCCAGGAATGGGGGAGCCTGGTGGGCTGCTGTCTATGAGGTGGCAGAGTCAGACATGACTGAAGAGACTTAGCAGCAGCAGCAGAAAACTACTTTCACAGGAGATAAATAAGATGTTCCATCTATGATAGTTGTTACTATCATCTTAACCACTGTAATCACCTTCAGACTGGGGAAGTAGGCTCTTGGGAAGCCTGTGTTCTACATTGACTATATATGTAGGATATATGTAAAGACTTAGAGCAGAGAAAAACAAACACATAATTGTATTAGGAAAATCGCTGTGACAGCATCCCAGAAAATGGGAAGGACTAAGTCTGGAATCAGGAAAAACAGTGAGAAGACAGTGGCAGTAACCCTGTAAATATGAGTACAAAACTGAGGCACTAAGTACAGAACTGAGAGGCTAGGGGTTGAGGTGAGGAGAGGAAGTATCACCATGTTTCCTTTCCCATATCTCTCTTCCCCCTTGCAAAGCTTTAGTGGTTTATGAAAGGCTTCTGACACAAAGTCACTATTGAAGTTGCTGTGGTTATGGTGAGAAGGAAGAAAATGCTGTGGATCTTTTCTTCCTGTCCCATTCTGAAAAATAGTCATTTTATCACATTATATTTCAGAATGTTGTGTTACAGCTAATCTTCCGCCAGGGAAGTTTTCTGTTCTGGCTTTCAAAGAAAATATAAGGACTGAGAGGAAGCCTGTCACACAAACTTTACCTCTTGCGCTCATCCAAGATATTGAAGTCAGTACACAATGTGTGATAAAGAGCTTCGAGTGATGCAACAGTGAATAAGAAACAGTCGACAAATATATGAACATGTTTTTTTGGGCACCGCCATTGTTACTCAGAGCAATATAACTAACAAAGTTCTGTCATAACCATAACTGTTTCCTTGTCAAAAAGGTTTAGTTTTCAGAAAGCAACAGTATAACAGATTTTTAAGGAAGTTCACACATTTCTTCCTCTAACCCTGTGAGACCTAAGGGACCTAAATGAAAAGAGGAGCCGCCATCTTGTGGTAGGAGGCAACACCCAAGCCCGCCCCTTACCCCCATGGCTCCATCCTAGATGCGACCAATCACTGTACACTGGGGAGGCGCCATAAGACATGCCAATCAGGGGACTATTTGTAGTTGAATATACCAATCAGAGGTTAGCATGCGTAAAGTCCCTGACTTCCCTTCCTGTCCTGCCTAATCACAGAGCACCACGACACCTCACCCCACCTGTAGCCATTTTCCCTTTAAAAACCTTGTACCATGTGGCTCGGGCCCACTGCCCTCACTCCGCTGCATCGGTGTGTGTGTTGCGGTTCAGACCCGGGTCTGCAATAAACTCCCTCATGCGCTTGCATCGGTGTAAGGCCTCCTGGTGATTTGCAGAGATTAGGATCTGGGCATAACAACCCTACTTTAAGTTTTAGTTGATTATACTTTGTTTAAATTCACAGCATTTTTTAGTGACTATATTTTCTACTCATACTGTTCATAAGGTTTCTGGGGTTCTCAAGGCAAGAATACTGAAGTGGTTTGCCATTCCCCTTTCCAGTGGACCACGTTTTGTCAGAACTCTCCACCACGGCCCATCCGTCTTGGGTGGCCCTACAGGGCATGGCTCATAGTTTCTATGAGGTAGACAAGGCTGTGGTTCATGTGATCAGATTGGTTAGTTTTCTGTGATTGTGGTTTTCAGTCTGCCTGTCCTCTGATAAGAGGCTTATGGAAGCTTCCTGATGGGAGAGACTGACTGAGGGGGAAACTGGGTCGTGTTCTGATGGGCGGGGCCATGCTTAGTAAATCTTTAATCCAGTTTTCTGTTGATGGATGGGGCTGTGTTCTCTCCCTCTTATTTACCTGGGGCCAAACTATGGTGGAGGTAATGAAGATAATGGGGACCTCCTTCAGAAGGTCCCATACATGCACTGCTACACTCAGTGCCCCCAACCCTGAAGCAGGCCACCACTGACCCAGGCCTCTGCTGGAGACTCCTGGACACTGGCGGGCAAGTCCGAGTCAGTCTCTTGTGGGGTCACTGCTCCTTTCTCATGGGTCCTAGCATGCACAAGTTTCTGTGTGTGCCCTCCAAAAGTCTATTTCCCAGTCCTGTGTAAGTTCAGGCAGCTGTATGGTGGGGTTAACGGCAACCTCCTCCAAGAGGGCTTATGCCATACCCAAGTCTGCTGCACCCAGATACCCTGCCCCTGTGGCAGTCCACTGCTGACCCGTACCTCCACAGGAGACACTCAAACACAGTTCTGTCTCAGTCTCTGGGTCATGGTTTGTCTGAGCACACTGAGCATCTCTGGTGGGAATGGGGTTTGATTTTAAACGCGAATTCACCCCTCCTACCATCTTGCTTGGGCTTCTCTGCCCTTGGACATGTGGTATCTCCTCACAGCCACTCCAGCGCTGCACAGCCACTCATGAACTCCCCAGGTCGGTAGGTGCCCAATATACTATGGGAGATAAGTGGAGAAATAGCCTCAGAAAGAATGAAGAGATAGAACCAATTGCACTCATCTCACACACTAGCAAAGTAATGCTCAAAATTCTCCAAGCCAAGCTTCAACAATACATGAACCATGAACATCCAGATGTTCAAGCTAGATTTAGAAAAGGCAGAGGAACCAGAGGTCAAATTGCCAACATCAGCTGGATCATCGAAAAAGCAAGAGAGTTACAGAATAACATCTATTTCTGCTTTATTGACTACGCCAAAGCCTTTGTGTGGATCACAACAAACTGTGGAAAATTCTTAAAGAGATGTGAATACCAGACCACCTGACCTGCCCCTTGGGAAATCTATATGTGGGTCAGGAAGCAACAGTTAGAACTGGACATGGAAAAACAGACTGGTTCCAAATACGGAACGGAGTATGTCAAGGCTGTATATGGTCACCCTGTTTATTTAACTTATATGCAGACTACCTCGTGAGAAACCCTGGGCTGGAAGAAGCACAGGCTGGAATCAAGATTGCTGGGAGAAATATCAATAATCTCAGATATGCAGATGACATCACCCTTATGGCAGAAAGTGAAGAACTAAAGCTCCGCTTGATGCAAGTGAAAGAGGACATTAAAAAAGTTGGCTTAAAACTCAACATTCAGAAAACTAAGATCATGGCATCTGTTCCCATCACTTCATGGCAAATAGATGGGGAAACAGTGGAAACAGTGACAGACTTTATTTTGGGGGGGGCTCCAAAATCACTGCAGATGGTGACTGCAGCCATGAAATTAAAAGATGCCTACTCTTTGGAAGAAAAGTTATGACCAACCTAGACAGCATTTTAAAAAGCAGGGACATTACTTTGCCAACAAAGGTCCGTCTAGTCAAAGCCATGGTTTTTGTTGTAGTCTTGTATGGATGTGAGAGTTGAACTATAAAGAAAGCTGAGCA
Organism: Antilocapra americana; assembly: GCA_007570785.1. Lineage (NCBI taxonomy): Eukaryota > Metazoa > Chordata > Mammalia > Artiodactyla > Antilocapridae > Antilocapra > Antilocapra americana. Next base: position 29,943,249 of record ML663565.1, read on the forward strand.
CCGAAGAATTGACACTTTTGAGCTACGGTGTTGAAGACACTTGAGCGTCACTTGAACTCCAAGGAGATCAAACCAGTCCATTCTTAAGGAAACCAGTCCTGAATATTCATTAGAAGGACTGATATTGAAGCTGAAACTCTAATACTTTGGCCACCTGATGTGAAGAACTGACTCATTTGAACAGACCCTGATGTTGGGAAATATTGAAGGTGGGAGGAGAAGGGGATGACCGAGGAGGAGATGGTTGGATGGCATCATTGACTCAATGGACATGAGTTTGGGTAAACTCTGGGAGTTGGTGATGGGCACAGAGGCCTGGCGTGCTGCAGTCCATGGGACTGAAAAAAGTCGGACATGACTGATCAACTGAACTGACTGACTGATATTTCTACTCAATGGGGCACAACAGCTAAAAGCAGTAAACATTTATTTCTTGGAAGAAAAGCTATGATAAACCTAGACAACGTATTAAAAAGCAGAGACATCACTTTGCTGCCAAAGGTCCTTATAGTCAAAGCTATGGTTTTTCCAATAGTCATGTATGGATGTGTGAGTTGGACCAATAAGAATGCTGAGAGCTAAAAAACTGATGCTTTCCAACTGTGGTGCTGGAAAAGATTCTTGTAAATCCCTTAGATAGCAAGGAGACCAAACCAATCAATCCTAAAGACAATCAACCCTGAATATTCATGGAAGGACTGATGCTGAAGTTGAAGCTCCGATACTTTGCACACCAGTTGCAAAGAGCCAGTTCATTGATTAAGACCCTGATGCTGGGAAACATTGAGGGCAGGAGAAGAATGGGACAACAGAGGATGAGATGGTTGGATGGCATTACTGACTCAATGGGCATGAGTTTGAGCAAATTCCAGGAGACAGTGAAGGACAAGAAAGCCTGGCATGCTACAGTCCATGGGGTCGCAAAGAGTCAGACATGACTGACTGAAAAATAGCAACAACACATTGTCACATAAGACTGACTTTGTCTATTTTATTTTTACTGTCTTTGCTCTCAAAATTCTTATAATCTAATAGCAGGGCAGAATGCCAGTAACTAAGTGCAAATATTGGAGAAAATATATATAGTATATATTTTATGTTATTTCATTCTCACTGTATATATTTGAGGTTTATTTACTCCTTTATAAATTAAATATAGTCTTACTGTATTTATCCAAAACCAATTAATTCAGCTTTTTTCACCGCCATCATTGAATTAAGCAATCCTGCTGATGGGGACTGTAACACACCAAAAGAAAATAATTTTGAGATGGTTTAAATTCATACTTGTGAAAATTAATGAATGTGTAAGGAGAAAAACATGCTTCCAGCAAAGAGGAGAACACAGAGATAATTAGAGAGGATTCAATAATATAAAACTAACATTTTGTGACTCATATTCATGTTCTTCCATTTGAAGATTGTTTCAAAGCTTGGTAAAGGATATGTTACCAATTAGTTGCTTTCTAAATTACATTCAGCTGTAAAAGAAACTGTCACACAACTGAAAAAATTGTAGGTGATATAGAATATCTTCATATAATAAGAGGTATTCCTTATGACGTAAGCAAGATTTCTCTTGGTTTCAGAAATCTTATTATTCCAAAATGTCACCCGTCTCAAATTTATATTCTCTATGTATATGAAAAAAATGTTTAGAGAGAATAATTACTTCCAGCTGCTCTTTGGACTCTATGAATGAGGTAGGTATGAATATAAGAATCTATTTAAACTTCTTGATTTAAGCAATACATAAGAAATTATATAAAGGCAAAGGTGAACATCATCTCACATATACACCCCTTATTTCCATTCCCATGGAACTATGAGACTGTCATTTTTAAACATTCTCATATACTAAGATTCTCACACCTCTTTGTTTTTACTAGTCAGTACACAGAGAGATGGGCTTCTCCTGGAGAAAAAATGACAACCCACTCCAAGTGTTCTTGCCTGGGGAGACCCATGGACAGAGGAGCCTGGCAGGCAACATGGGGTTGTAAAGAGTTAGACACGACTAAACGAGACACACACAGAATTTTATATAAATTTTGATCATTCACACAATGTTTATGCCATTTTCTTTTACATAGCTGCCTCATCTTCTTTACTGCTTCTGCTTCCTTTCTCCATATCCCACCTTCACCACAGTCCTAACCAAAGTCCTAGGGAATGTGTTGAAATCATTAGACTATAAAAAATCTCTATTTTCCATGCTGTTAGAGACATACACTCATAGATAAACTTGCATGGGATATTTTACATTATTTATAAGAGTATATTCAAAATAAGTGTCACGCTTCTCTGTGTGCTTTCTTCACTCCTCGATACCTTGTGAAAACTGCAAATCACTCCAGGTTATCTGAGTTAAGTGGCTCCATAACGTTCTATGTTGTAAATGTACCATTGTATATTTCACCCAAATTGCATGATTCTAACTTTATGGAATAATAATAGATAGCATTTTAATTTTTGAAAGATTTTGAGATCCTGATTTAGTAAAGCATTTGCTCAGGTTCTCATGTTTGAATACTTCTTTCCCTTGTACTGATCCCCAAGAAGAATCTTCTGTTACCAGGCCTGGACTCAGCCTGGGAGTGAAAGTAAAGGGAAAGTACACAATTTTGAAAGTAAATAAAACATTCCCAGATAAGCTTCAGTTGTCTGCAATCAAATTTCATCTCAAAAATTTTATGACTCAATTCAAAATAACATTGATGTGAAAAGAAAAAAAAAAAGGTTATGTACTTAGCATCCATTTCAGAAGTTCCAGGAGCAATTTAAATGTTTGAATTCTGGCATCACAAGGTGCTGGGAAGTCCTTTCTGAAATTCCTCTCTCCTTTCTGTTAGATTCTTGGCTCATTTGCATTTAACTTTAAACTACTACCATCACATTAATTGAGTTAATAGGATTCTAATTGGTTTATTAATTGCTAAAGTCACAAGAGTTTGATGTCAAATTATATATTCATGATTTACTAAAATTTCAAAGGGAATTGTTCATAGTATGAAGAATTAAAAGTATGCATGTCAGGCATGACAAAGGAATTACCGGGTTGTATAATTCTGTCTCTGCCACTGACTATTTGAATAAATTTAAGCAGAGTATCTGTCCTCCATCTATTATAAGCTGAATCAACTCTACCAGTTGTGAGAGTAAAATGAAATAAGGTATATGAATCTGCTTCATATATCTACAAATAGTAAATAGAGAATAACACTAACACTCTGATGAAGTAATCATTGCAGAACAGACATAAGAATACTATTAACCTTCCATTCATTCATTTAACAAATACATTCTGAATATTTATAGATAATAAATATTATCTATAAATAATATTTATAGAAAAGTGTCTCCCTTCAAGAACTTCTGTGTCACGTGTATATACAATGCTATAAAAATTTAAATCCCTTTTAAGGGGTTATAAGGAGCTACACCCAAAGAGGTGTGTGCTTATGCAAAACAGAGAAGCAAAGTTTCATTCAATCAGATGGAATAAAATCAAAGCTTGAAACACTGACAAGGATAATTTACTTAAGCTCTTTTGAGCTTTTCTTCAAATGTAAAAATAGGGAAAATAACACTTTTCTTACAGTGTTATTTTAATAATAAAATTAAAAGATAATACCTACCTATCCATGCATCTATCTATCTATTCATCCATCTATCCATGCCATATACTGGAAAATAAATGGATCAGTCTTCCTTTCTATATATATTTTTAATTCTTAGATTTATTTAATTTTTAATATCAATCAGATATTTTAGTCAATGCAAAGGCACAGCATTTCTCAAATGTGATTATTTCAAAAAAGTGTCAAAATTCTTTGGTGGGCATGGAGATGAAATAGACCTTAGTTGGATTTCCTGACACACATTTTCTTTTTTTTTTCATTTGTTTACAAACCTTTATTGATAACTTTGCTGGGTTCTGTGAGAGGGAATCAATTAACAAATATAAAGGGGTGTCATTGCCAACAAGTGGAACAACTGGACACACACACACACACACACACACACACACACACACACACTCATATATAAATCATTCAGTGCACAATTATATTTTAACACGGCTATCTCTCAAATGAACCCAACTGCAACCTCAAAGTCAATGTTACTTCCACCTTACTTTCAGTGTGTGTTTAGTTGCCATATCAAATTTTATATTTTGCTCACTTATTCATTTATTTATGATGGCTCTATTCATTTTAAGATGTTAGCAGCGGCTTGTGGGGCCTCACATAGTATGTGACCACACTTGAAGTATGCCGCAATGTCCCTTCTATGCTATAAGGCTTCTGCCATATTTTCCTCTGTTTTTGTCCCTGGTCTGACACACATTTTCATGATTTGGCAGCACTGAGCACAGTGAAAGTGTTAGTTGCTCAGTAGTATCCGACTCTTTGTGACCCCATGGACCGTTAGCCTGTCCATGGGATTTTCCAGGCAAGAATGCTGGAGTGGGTTGCCATGCCTTTTTCCAAAGAATTTTCCTGACCCAGGAATCGAGCCCAGGTCTCCTGCACTGTAGGCAGATTCTTTACCGTGTAAGCTACAGGGTCACAGTAGTCATTTCAGTTCAGGGTTTCTAAGTGACTTAATCGCATCCTATGTAAAGACTTTTCTTTTGTGTTACAAAAATATAAATATATACTTTATTTTAATTTTCAAATATCAATGGAAATATTTTACAAGCTTAATTTTGTTGAAAGCTTTGGTGTCTATATTGAACCACTGTTCCTCTAAAGTTCATTTAAGAGGGATGAAAAAGGCTCCACAGCTGAATGAAGTGATCTTGAATATAAGTAGAAAGAATTAGAGATACTGAGGGAGAAGTCAGTAAGTGTTTAATATTTGGAGGAAAGGGGATGAACATGATCAGAAAAGATAGGGTCTGTGGTCCATTTGCCTTTAATTCTACAGTATCTAAGTATAGTCCTGCAAAACCAGTTGCCTACTGTTTTCATTTTTAGATATCTTTTATCAATGGACAAGATGAAGTGAATGGGGAAAAAAACAGGTAACCAGAAAAATTATTTAAAGGGGTTGCAAGAGACTGGTGGTGAATATAAACGGGCCTTGACTAGTGCAGTGATGTTGGTAATGGGAACACTATGACTAGTAAGTATTTCAAAGGTAGTACTGATAGCATTTGAAAACTAATTGGCTATTAGATAAAAGAAGAGAAAAAAGAGAATTCCTAGCTTTGAACTTGGGCTTCAAAAAATATTTTAGATTGAGTGAATTAGAACACAAATATCAATATGTATTTAATTCAGCTAAGATAGCACCTACAGAAAAATGTATATAAGCATTTGTATCTGGAAATATGAAAAGTCTAAGATTTCTAAGCTAACTTCTCATATTTACAATTTAGAAAAAGAAAAGCAAATTAAACTTAAAGCAAGAAGTAATAAAACAAAACATAAAAAAATAATCCAGAATGTGTTTCTTTGAAAGAGCCATAAAATTAATATACCTCTAGCCACACTAATTTTTTAAAAGGAAAAGTTATAATCTTACAATACTAGAAATGAAAGGAGGGGCTATCCTTACAAATCTTACAGTCATTAAAAGGTTATAATAGGAAAATATTTTCATTAACTCTATACCAATAACTTTGAAAAGGTGGTAAGGAGGAAGGGACAGAGGTGGAAAGGACAGAAGGGCTTTAAGAGTCCTGCCGTTGGCCTCAGTCAGCTCTCAGAGGGAATCCTATTTCTTCCACTTACTAGAAGTTTGTCCTTGGATGAGGTACTTAATCTTCCTAAGCCTCATCTGAAACTTGAGTCAAACCACAGGTTTCACAGGTTAATTCTGAGAATTACATGAGATCTTGAGATCATTCAGATAAGGCACAGAGGAAGGTATATAGTAAATGCTAAATGAATGATATCAATATATTATTATTATTTTATTGTTTCTACTGCTACTAAAGTAGGAAATGGAAACCCATTCCAGGATGCTTAACTGGGAGATACCATGGACAGAGGAGCCTGGTGGGCTACAGTCCATGGAGTTGCAAAGAGTCAGACACAACTGAGCACAAAGCACAGCACCATCAACAGAAAATACCCAAATTCCAATAGGCCATCAGGATATAACAACATCCATATCCAGGCTTGTTTATTCTTGTGCGTGCGTGCATGCATGCTAAGCCACTTCAGTCATATCCAACTCTTTGCAACTCTATGGACTCTAGCCCGCCAAGCTCCTCTGTCCATGGGATTCTTCAGGCATGAAAAACAGGAGTGGGTTGCCATGCCCTCCTCCAGGGCATCTTCCTGACTCCGGGGTCAAACTCATCTCTTATATCTCCTGCACTGGCAAGCAGGTTCTTTATCACTAGGACTACCTTGGAAGCCCCGGTCTATTCTAGTCTTACCTTCAACTATGAGGAGACGGACCCTGCTATCACCAGTGCTCACCAAGTAAACCCTAACAAGACTAGGTGGTATTTTTGCTCAAATTTCAAAAAGGGACTGCCTCTTGGATGACAACTCCCTAAGAGAGCATTCATGTTTACCAAGCAAATCACACACCAGAATTCTTTATATGCTCACCTAATGTCCAAGTGTCTTTGTACAAGGCCAGAATTTCAGAAACACACAGGTGTTTAGAAGGCATCCTGTGTCCTTGGTGGCACCGTGAGACAAAATGAGCCAAAGCAAAAACCTTTGCATTAGTCACTGGCTCTCCAGTTATATGCTCATGTGCAAACAAAAGGATTGCTATTCTTTGTCATTTGAGCCCAGGACTTTGGGCCAAAGGAAGAGAAGTTGCTCATGGGGGAAGGTGTTTTGGGAAGTGCAAACTGCCCCAGAAAATACTACATTCTCTTATGTCAGAAGGCGGGAGGAGACCAGGGATCTTTGAAGAAACACAAGTCCCTCAAGCTCATTCTTGTACAAGAAGCAGGGCTGGGTGAGGGAGGTAAGGAAGGAAGTGAAGGACAAGAGGAAATAGCAGTGGGGGCAGGATTCTGAGAGGGAGCAAAGTAGTAATATTTCCATTTGGATGACAATTTGTGGAATCTGAAGAGCAAAAGAAAAACATACTATGTGACATTTATTGATGTTAATCCATATTGCAGTTTGTATTTTACATTAGATGGTATTACAGATATGTAACAGTGTCATAGCATGCAATCAATCTTAGTTTTTTTTTCACATTTTGTTGTTTCTTAAAGTTGTATGCACCACGTACTAAAAGTAAAATATTTTATCCTCAAAAAAAAGTATTACTTTGATGTATCTTTCAGCCCCTGGTGTCCTAAAGTTTCAGAGCATAACTACTGTAGCAAAAAATTAAAAAGACACAAACAGATGTATACAAAACTCATACATGAAACCGTTTCATGTGTATCAAATCCAAAGGCACAGTGATTCTGGGATCCAGCAGTTCAGCCCTGTCTCTGTGCAGTGGCCATGTCGTGGTCCCTTCCTAGAAGTTTGATGTACGAATCTCTCACCTACATCTATCTGGCCCTCAACCGAATACTCAGGGCTTGTTTCAGCTGTGTTACGATCTATCCCAACCAACCTCACTCTTCTCTCCCTTTTCTTTTCCCTTCCATATTTAAAGGAAAATAAAACTCTCTCTTGCTACTCTGATCCTATCTGATACCACTACATGGTATTTTGCTTTCCATTAGTGTCTACATTTACTATACTTGCTACCATGGCAACCAACCACTTAGAGTAATATCCTAGATACCAGGTTTCTCATGTTCAACAGTTAATCTGCATTGTGCACTTTTTCTCCCTCTCCCCATTTCAGGCCTGAAAACCTCATTATCATCCTACGTATACTTCTCTAACAGAATCTCTCTCTTCTTTATTTTTATTTCTTTTTACCTTTCTTGAGCAACAGTAAATGTATTTATAAAATAGCATCAAGTCTTTAAACAAACAGGAGAAAAGATATTCCTAAACACTTTCACTTTTTGCTTCCAGGAAAGGCATTGTAGCGGCCCTTTTGATTATTAAAATGTGACTTCTAGAAATTATACAACTCTCTTTATATTACAATAACATGAGGACTTTTAAAACTAGCACTGTGACTTATTTTGGGATTTTCTGGAAATTATACAACTGTCTTTATATTACAATAACATGAGGACTTTTAAAACTAGCACTGTGACTTATTTTGGGGTTTTAGTTTGATAAATGACCTTATACATCTGCTGCGGTGATGTAAGCACGGGCCACTTAGAGATAGAATTTAATTTGTTTCATATTAAGACAACTTATACAACTTTCTCCAAAATTTTACTGAGATTCAACCAGCTTATTTTTTAGGATTTCATTTCATTTATCCAGATAATACATATCCTATCTAGTCAGCTATGACGAGATGACCTTTCCCATTGCAGAGTCTTTGTGTCCTACTATTTGACTTACGAGCTAGGATTTCAGTAGTTTTGTTTTCCAAGAAGTACAGCACTTTATCTTTACCCACAAAGGGAAGACAAGCAGAATTCTTCAAGAATGATGTGAGCTCTTAGAGCAAATAGCCTCTTCTGAGAAAATGGTTTATATGGACAAGAGAGATGATTGGATTTTTACAAAGAACTATGAAGCCATTTACCATAAAAGAGAAAAAAAACAGGAGCACAAGGAAACTATAATTTAGGCTTATATAATAAAATATAAAGGACAGTGAAGTAATAAACTAAACTTATATACAAAACAATGCTAAGAGTATGCCTAGTATAACTGGGATATGTAGCTTTATAGTTTGAATGCTTTCTAAACTTTCAAAAAATTTTCAAAAGAGAGAAATGTATTGTAAATTTATAAACATCTATTTCATCAGAAAAACACAATTTCTGTCAACCCTGAGTAGATATTTATACTGCATACCATCTAAATATCTAGGTTTTATTCAAATCAATATTCTTGATGTTTTTATACACAATGCCAAGCAATGTGAAGTTTCCAGTTATCTTCAGGTATGGAGTATCTGTGCGTGAAAATTTCCTACCTTATAAGGTCAGGGGTCACAACAGAAATCAGTGTAGTTTGGCATGTTTAGTGTTGATTTTTGTCTAGTATAAGACATGACCTTCTTTACCTGTCAAATCCTCAAATATTAATCAGCAAGGACCTTGGAGAAATCAATGCATTTTCATACCTTCTTTTATTCTATTGTATAATGAAAAATCCTTGCAATAACTACCTTACCCTCTTCCTAATAAAATTTTAATTTTAATTATAGGTTATTTTTATTTTGGAAATTTTTATATATACTTACGTCAAACCAAGATTTTCTATAGCAACCTCAGACACGGTTGTGCTGGTAAAAGGATAAGAGGGTTTGAAGACACAATGCCCAGAGACAGACCTGGTTTAGCACAACTCACTTTCCATTTGCATATCAGGTACAAAAGTGTTGTTGAACATGCTCTAGAAAGAATACGGTTTCTCATCACTTCTTCCTTTCCTTGTTTCATTCTAAAAGAAACGCAAATTTCATGGATCACATTTCCTATACTGGGACACAGTAGAATTGTTGGGAGTGAAAGTTTCAAAAGGAAAAGGATTACAATGTAAATAATAATCAGGTAGAAGTAGTCTCTTCTTCTTGCCCATTATTTCAAACGGACTGAACTGAAAACTCTAATCATTTTTCTTTCTTCCCTTCTCTGTGGCAAGGAATCATTTCACAAATACTTGTTCAATAATGATTAGAAAGACATGATTATAATTCGATATCCTTACAAGTGTACTGCTAATGGCGATAAGCAGGGTGGGAGCGGGGTGTGGGGGGAAGTAGGGAGAGACAGATAGTAAGAAAGATCAGTCTATCATACTGATAACTTTTCTAGTGTTTCAGTGCTAACCCTGATACTAGTGCCCTTCATTTTGACTAAAGAGTTTTCTTCATAGAGGAAAAAAAGCTATCAAAAATCACAGGATTGAGATTAATAAATGAGGAAAATGTTACCATATCTGTGAAAATTCTTGTGATCACTTCCTTTTTCTCCTTCCCATATTGTTGACATATAGCACTGTACAAATTTAAGGTGTACAGCATGATGATTTGATTTACAAACATCATGAAATGTTTATCACAAGTTCCGTAAACATTTACCATTTTATGTTGATAAAAAATTAAAGAAATAGTAAAAAGATATTTTCCCTTGTGATGAGAACTCTTAGAATTTACTCTTTTAACAACTATCATATATAAAATATAGCAGTGTAAATTATGTTTATCATGTTTTATATTACACCCTTAGTATGTATTTATCCTCATAGCTGGAAGTTTGTACCTTTGGAATACCTTTATCCTACTGCACCCCCCCGCCCCCACCATCTCCACCTTCAGTAACCACAATTCTGATGTTTTTCTATGAGCTTGTTATTTTCATCTGTTTGTTTTTGACATATAACTGACTTAAAACACTATTTGATTTTGATATTTTTATACATTTCAAAATGATCACCATGTTTAAGTCCAGTTACAATCAGTTACAATACTAAGACATGATATACTCAGGGACTATGGCTTCCCTAGTGTACACTTCATACTTGTTATTCATTAATTTTGCCACCGAAAGTGCTTATTTCTTATCATCCTCCCCTACTTCTCTCCTGCCCCCACACTCCTCTCCTCTAACAATAGCTAGTTCTCTGCATGTACAATTCTGTCTCTGGTTTGTTATGTCTGTTCATTTGTTGTTTTTCCACATTTTACATACAAGTAAAATCACACAGTGTCTTTCTCTTAACTTGCTTCACTTACCATAATGCCCTCTAGCTTCCTCGATGTTGTCACAAATGGCTAAATTGTACTTTTTTCTGGCCAAATATTTCACCGTGTGTATGAAGTATGTATGTATGTTGTATGTATGTATGTGTATTGCATGCACGAGTGCTCAGCTGCTTCAGTCATGTCAGAGCCACCCCACTGGCTGCAGTGTGCCAGGCTCTTCTGTCCATGGGATTTCCCTGGCAAAATTACTGGAGTGGGTTGTCATTTCCATCTCCAGGGGATCTTTCTGACGCAGGGATCAAATCCGGGTGTCCTGCTGTGTAGGAGGTCTCCTTCATTACAGGCGGACTCTATCACCGGAGCCATATCACCTCTTCTTTTCCCCTCTGTCTACAGGTGGGCACTTAGATTGCTTCTAGACACTGGCTACTGTAAATAGTGCTGCAATAAACATGTGGGTACATAGCTCTTTTCTAATTAGTGTGGGTTTTTTTCCCTTTGGATATATACTTAGGTGTGAATTTGCTGGATTAAATGGTATTTCTGTTTTTCATGTTTTGAGGAATCTCTGTACTGTTTTCCATAGTGGCTGCACCAATGTACAGCCCACCAATATTGCACTAGGGTTTCCCTTTCTCCATATCCTCACCAACACGTATTATTTGTCTTTTGGATAGCAACCATTGTGATAGGTGAGAGGTGATACCTTGCCATGGTTTTGATTTGCATTTCCCTGATAATTAATGATATTGAACATCTTTTATGTGCCTAGTGGCCATCTGTATGCCTTCTTTGGAAAAATGTCTATCCTGACCTTCTGCCCATTTTTAAATAGTTTTTTTTATATTAATATGAATTCTTTGTATATTTTGTATATTAACCTCTTATCAGATAATATTGCTTGCAAATATCTTCTCCTTTTGTGGATAGTCTGCTTCACTGTGGAGAAGCTATTTAGTTTGTTGTAGCCCCAGTTCTTTATTTTTGCTTATGTCTCCTTTCCCTGAGAAGACATATCCAAAAAATATATGTAACTAAGACTGATGCCAAAGAGCATAATGCCCATGTTTTCTTCTAGAACTTTTATGGTCTCAGATCTTACATTAAGTATTTAATGCATTTTGAATTTATTTTTGCTCATGATATGAGAAAGCAGTTCAGCTTGATTCTTTTGCATGGAGCACTCTAGTTTTCCCAATACCATTTATTGAAAAAGCTGTCTTTCCCTGTAGTATATTATTGCCTCCTATGTAATAGATTAATCCCCTAAATAAATGTGGACTCATTTCTCATCTCTCTATCTGTTTCATTGATCTATGTGTTTTTATTGAGTCAGTACCATGTGGTTTGATTACTGTATCTTTGCTGTAGAGTCTGAAATCAGGGAGTATGATACCTCCATTTTGTTCTTTTGTCTTAAGATTATTTTAGCTATTTGAAGATTTTTGTGTTTTCATGAACTGAGAACTTCCAAATGTTCAAGCTAGATTTAGAAAAGGCAGAGGAACCAAATTGTCAACATCCGCTGGATTATCAAAAAAGCAAGCAAATTCCTGAAAAACATCTGTTTCTGCTTCATTGACTATGCTAAAGCCTATAATGGTGTGGATCACAACAAACTGTGGAAAATTCTTAAAGAGATGGGGATATCTGACCACCTTGCCCACCTCGTGAGAAATCTATATTCAAGTCAGGAAGCAACAATTAGAACCAGATATGGAACAACAGACTGGTTCAAAAGTGGGAAAGTAGTAGATCAAGGCTGTAGGCTGTCACTCTGCTTATTGAACTCATATACAGACTACATCATGAGAAATGCTGGGCTGGAAGAAGCACAAGCTGGAATCAAGATTGCTGGGAGAAATATCAATAACCTCAGATATGCAGATGATACCACCCTTATGGCAGAAAGCAAAGGGGAACTAAAGAGCTTCTTAATGACAGTGAAAGAGGGGAGTGAGAAAGTTGGTTTAAAACTCAACATTCAAAAAACTAAGATCATGGCATCTGGTCCCATCACTTCATGGCAAATAGATGGGGAAACAATGGAAACAGTGACAGACTATTTTCTTGGGCTCTAAAATCACTGCAGGTGGTGACTGCAACCATGAAATTAAAAGACACTTGAAGCTATGACCAACCTAGATAGCATATTAAAAAGTAGAGAAATTACTTTGCCAACAAAGATCTGTATAGTTAAAGCTATGGTTTTTCCAGTCATTGTGTATGGATGTGAGAGTTGGACCATAAAGAAGGCTGAGCACCAAGGAATTGATGCTTTTGAACTGCCGTATTGGAAAAGATTCTTGAGAGTCCTTTAGACTGCAAGGAGATCAAACCAGTCCATTGTAAATGAATTCAGTCCTAAATATTCATTGGCAAGACTGATGCTGAAGCTCCAATGCTTTGGCCACCTGATGAGAAGAGCTGACTCATTAGAAAACACCCTGATACTGAGAAAGATTGCAGGCAGGAGGAGAAAGGGACAACAGAGGATGAGATGGTTGGATGGCATCACTGACTCAATGGACAGGGGTTTGAGCAAGCTCCAGGAGATAGTTAAGGACAGGGAAGCCTGAAATACTGCAGTCCATGGGTTCACAAAAAGTCAGAAATGAATGAGCGACTGAACAAAAACAACAACAGATTGTAGAATTATTTGTTCCAGTTCTGTGAAAAATGTCACTGGTACTTTGACAGGGATTGCACTGAATCTGTAGACTGTCTTGGATAGTATAGCCATTTTAATAGTAATCCTCCTGACTGATGAACAAGATACATTTTTCCATCTGCTTGTATCATCTTCAGTTTGTTTAACAAATATCTTGCAGTTTTCCAAGTACAGGCCTTTAACCTCTCTAGTTAGATTTACTGCTGGGCATTTAATTCCCTTTCAGGCAATTGAAACTGAGACTGTTTCTTTAATTTTTCTTTCTGATAGTTTATTGTTAATGTATAGAAATACAACAGATTTATGCATCTCATATCCTGTAACTTTTCTGAATTTATTGATGAGTTAGTTCTAGTGGTTTGGGGGTGGCATCTTTTGGCAAACATCACTGACAAACAGTGATAGTTCTACTTTTTCCACTCTATTCTATATTTCCTTTTATTTAACTTTTTGGTCTAATTGCTGTAGCTACAACTTTCAATACCATGTTGAATAAAAGCGGTAAGAGAGGTTATCTTTGTTGTTTTGCTTATCCTCGTGATCACCTAAGGTGAACGATGTCAGATTCCTGATCTTGGAAGAAGAAGATTTAACTTTGGGGCTAGGGACCAGGCTTGGTCACTCAAGAGCTTTTGTATAGCAGAGGTTTATTAAAGTATAAAAAAGGACAGAGGAAGCTTTTGACACAGACATCAGAAGAGGGCAGAGAGTGCCCCTCTCACTAGCCTAAGCAAGGAAGCTATATACTTTTTAATTGGTTATTACAATAAATCAGGGCTTCCCTGATAGTTCAGTTGGTAAAGAATCTGCCTGCAATGCCGGAGACCCGGGTTCAATTTCCGGGTCAGAAAGATCTGTTGGAGAAGGGATCGGCTACCCACTCCAGTATTCTTGGGCTTCCCTTGTGGCTCAGCTGGTAAAGCATTTGCCTGCAATGTGGGAAACCTCGGTTAGATCCCTGGGTTGGGAAGATCCCCTAGAGAAGGGAAAGGCTACCCACTCCAGTATTCTGGCCTGGACAATAAATCAAAAGAATGTCTCAAGGTTGTAAAGATCTTACCAGACCCAATTCCACAATTTACATTTTAAGATAACAAGATTAGAACTTAACAACAGAAAGATCTTACCAGGCCCATTCCCATAATATACACTTTCAGTCAACAGGATTAGTCAGAAGGTTTCCAAGAAGGAGAAACTGTCCTCAAGCAGAATACACTGTTGTTATATAATCCTTACTAAGGAACATAGAAAAAAAACGTTTGTCCTTTCCTCTTGCTTAAGAATTCCAGACCCCTATCTCCTCCTTGAGAGCCCCAGACCCTTTTCTCCTCCTCCGGACCCCAGACTTATCAACCTGCCAAGGAATTGACTCTCACCAGAAGAAATGCTTTTAGCTTTTCCCTACTGAATACAATCTAAATTAAGGCTTTCCATATATAGCCTTTATTCAGTGTACGTTCTTTCTATACCAACTTGTTGAGAGTCGTTATTTTTTTTTTAATCATAGATGGATGTTGAATTTTGTCAAAAGTTTTTCTGCATCTATTGAGATGATCGCATGATTTTATTCTTTAATTTGTTAATGCAGTGTATCACGTTGTTTGATTTTGGGATAATAAACCATCCTGGCACCCCTGAGATAAATCCCATTTGATCTTGGCATATGATTCCTTTCAATGCATTACTGAATTCAGTTTGCTAATATTTTGTTGAGCATTTTTGCCTCTGTGTTTATCAGTGATATTGGCCTGTAACCCTCTTATCACTTCCTTTTTTCACAGGTTGTCTTAAACTATTTATTAAACCCCTACTACATGCTAGAACTTTTAATATAGTGGTTCTCAACAAGCTTACTATTTAGAATGGGAAAAATAGCATATTTACATATAAGTAAATACGTACATGATTATAAATTGTATTAATGAAGTTAGTAGAAAAAAAAAAGGGTAGAAACTGACATGGAAGCCTGCTTAGATAAGAGGTCAGGGGAAACCACAATGTGGCTACAACGTTTACATCAAACCTGAAGGATGAGAGGAGAGCACCTCGCAGAGAGCATGACAAGAGCAGCCCAGGCAGAGAGGAGCCCAGATAAGAGCCTGAAGTTAAGAAAAGTCTTGAAATGATCAAGAACCTAAAAAACCCATGCAGCTGGAGCAAAGTAATCAATAAGAAAATTATGGGAAGTGATGTGCAAGATAAAGACCATGTTATGGAATTTCAGCTATTTTAAATGCAACAGAAAGCCCTTCAACATTTTTGAGAGAGTTCTAGTATCTCTGGCCACATTGTTTACTTACTTTAGTCCAAGTAGCATAGTTGTATAACTTCCAGAACATATCCATCCCACTTTCCTTAAGTGGGACGAGCTTCTTTAAGCTGTCTTAAATGACTAAAAGAGATTGAATGAACCCAAAGAAAAAACCCTGTTATCTCTACCATTCACTGGTCTGTTATGGAGACAAGCTTATCTTCGTAGGGAATTTAGCAGACTTTTCATTTTCTGCACCAATATTATACTCTTTTAGTGTATAAAACAGAGACATTGATATATTTATGCATGATGTGTGCTGTGGAAGTATTTAGAGTATTGAACATATTTTTATCTCCCAGATATGTGGTCCTAAGATACGTATACATAATAGTCTCTCTCTATTACCCTACTTCTTGCTCAAGGCACCTTAGTAATTTCCAAAATGCTAACCAGGGGCACAAATCATATTCTAAGCCTGATTACCACATTTTCCTGAGTAGCACAAATTAGAATAATATTTATTAAATACCAGTTATCATAGTTATCATTGTTCAATTCATTCAATTCCTCCTAACAGTAAATCAATGAAAGACACATTTTAAACTTTTAAGTAAGCCATACTTTCTGGGAGATTTTGTGTTTATCCAAATCTTCAATCAAACCACAAATTTCCCATAATTTTTCCCCAGACTGAAAAGTAGAAAAGACATCTAAATAGTTTACTTGAAATGTCAGAAGAAATTCTCCTAGGAAAGGACAGGTGGAAATATGTATCAGCAGGTTATAGACTCTACCTAATTTTGGATATGCAATAATAAGTGCTAAATATAATTAAAAGCTAAAGTGAGACAAGAAAAATAAGATCTTGGAGTGAGGATCAAGAATCCCATTTTCTATTGCTGCTATGTGGTCACATTTCCCATAGAGCATGAAAACATGAAATTCTTAAGCATCGCACTGTAACATTAATAAATGATGCTCTAAACCTTGTCCCTGGAGAGGTCATTCAATCTTTAACAGTGAATAGTTTTGCTTTTGTCAAATGAAAACAGATCATTAGATGATTAAATGCGTGCGTGTGCGTGCACCCAAGTGGGTGGTTTATTTGTATTTTGTTTCCAACCTTCCCTGAATCCTTTTACATAATACAGGCAGAATAAAACACATTGTAGTCCCACTGGACCATCCATAACACTCAATATACTACAATTTTCATGGAAATCAGGACACTATGAGGCTGATTTGAACTGCTGTATTTGACCCCTTTCTAGAACATATCCCCTCAGCCTTCTCTTCATGTAGCCTGTGCTTGGCTTGTATTTAGCATTTACCTAGGGCAAGCTGGCTGAGAACATTGCTTTTAAGAGTTCTTTGGCTGAAGCCTGCCTTAAGAATCTCAATTCGGCTTTGACATTCAGACCTTAGAAAAAGAAGTAAATTCCACATCTTTAGTCTTATCATTTGATGTGTATCCCTTTGGAGCTGGTCCTAAAGAAACCCTGAATGAAAGTCAAAGACAAATGCTTCCCTCACATCTCACTTGACTGCTCAAAAAAAGAATTATTTCACACAAGAAGTTGCTCAGTTGAAAGAGATCGATAATATAGAAGCGTAAAATCTATCTTTCTGTTCAACCAAACAGCTAACAATAATTAACATGGGGGACATAAGAATACTTTAGATGCCTACAGTTTTGTTTTAGAGTCAAAAGAGAAGTATGTGCAAGATTTGATATTCCAGGCATGGGGACAGTCTTGTTTTGTGGTGAACTGACACATAATTCATCAAAGTTAACTGGCAAAAGGTTGCAGGTGAAGCTCTGCAGAACAACTTTCTGCCCCCTAGATTGAAAATATATAAGAGAAGGGAATAAGATCTGCTGGCATACAAGGACAATGGTAAATTCACCAAGCTCAATGGTGATTTCAATAGGCCAGTTCACCAGCTGCAACTTCCTATAGAAGTGGTTGGGAGATTAGAATTGGAAAAAGCCAGAGGTAGAGGGGTCATTCAAACAAAAGTGAACTGCATCTTTATATTACATATTGATCGGCTATTTCCTGTGAGAGATTTGACGGGATTTTCCCACAAAACAAGCACTGTATGTTGGCAAAATGTAAAAAAGTAACAAATAAATTGGAACTTGAAATTAAAGGTATTTTTCTTTGTTAGTAAGCCTAGAGGTTTATTGAGTTGCCTTAAGTCTGATTTCTAGCAACCAGATATTGGTGGGGACCTCAGTTAAGAGCTGTAACTCCCAGAGAACTTGATTTGTTTTTGTTGGTATTTGAAGTGTTACTAAGGCAGGACAATTAAATCACTCTTAACCATATAGAATGTATTTTGTTCATAATCTCCTCATAAACACAAGATCTACTTATGAGGATAGTAGAAGAGGAAGATATTGATATACTTATATTTTTATTTAAAAATTGGTCAGTGAATGCTTGATACAAAGTAGGTACAATGCCAGGCACCTCAGATTCAAAGATGGGGTCTTGTGTAAGAGATCACAGTAATGGAGAATTCTAACTGGTCTCATTTAGTAGCTAGGATCAGTGATTCAGAAAATTCACTCAACTAAATTTAAGAAGAAACACATGTATTGTAAGGATACATTTATTGTTATATGCTAATTATATATAATATATATCCTTATTATGCATTCTCTCTCTATGTATGTATGTACTATACATATGCAATTTGATACCTTCTAATAGCGTATACACATATACACATACATCATGCACAAAGGGATGCAAACACAGCTGTAGCCTGCCAAGTTCCTCAGTCCATGGGATTTTCCAGGAAAGAATACTGGAGCAGGTTACCATTTCCTCTATACACATGTACATAAAGCTATATATTAATATATGCAAGAAAGGAATTGAAGAGGCAGCCTACAGCTCATCTCTGCTTTGCTCTTTCCTTCTCCCATTCCTTCCTTCTCGCCTTCTCTCCTTCCTTCTGTCTACTCTCTAGGCATATACTCTTCCATTCTTCCTCTGTCTACTGAGGAAGTCTTTATTGTCTATGCTTCTTCCATATCCTATCAAATTTTTAGCTTCTATGAAGCTTTGAATCCATTAATCCACACAATAGACATTTCTTAAACACATAATATGTGCAGGCATAGTGCATGAAACATTGAAAATAAATTACAGGACTATAAAACTGAAATTGCACTGGATTCATTAAAAAAAAATGACAAGTATTATTTGAGCTGCTGAAGTAGCGGAAGGACTTCAATACAGAACTGAACTCAACTCCATTACTAAGAGGCAGGAGAGTTTTTAAGCACTGGGGTGAGCTAGTTGAAAATACTAGATGAAGTTAAGGGGAAGTCGGTCAACGTGATTAGGCTGTTTGTATTTGCTTGTTGAAAGAAGTTAGGCTGCTGCCCTCCCACAGAAAACGAGGAGATAGTAGCTCTAGTTTTCTTTGCTGGAGACCCGGGTTCGATCCCTGGGTCAGGAAGATCCCCTGGAGAAGGCAATGGCAACCCACTCCAGTACTCTTGCCTGGAAAATTCCATGGATGAAGGAGCCTGGTAGGCCCCAGTCCATGGGGTCGCAAAGAATCAGATGCGACTGAGCGACTTCACTTTCACTTTCACATTTCAAACGGGTGGCTCCCAGGTCTTTGAGAAAGTTATTCCTCCATTGTAAAACTGCTAATAGCCTCAGAGAAAATTTACATCTCAAAGAATTTACAGTTTCAAGTTTTCTAAAGTAAAACTCTAAGAAAAGGGAGGTCAGCGTTCTATAGTCAGGAATAAGCTTGCCTAAAATTTAGTCTCACTGAGAGGAACATTTAAGACTGTATTAGTCAGAGATACAGCAGGCAAAAACATTAGGCAAAATTTCAGCCCTCATGAAGCTTATATTTTAGAAGCCTATAATAATAACAGATAAATAAAGTTTAAGTAAATCAATAAAAGTGTATGTCGGATTAAGTTCTATGGTTCTAAAGCAGGGAGGAAAGCATGGATCACACTTGGTAAGGGGCAGTTCCATCTCACGTAGGGATTCACAGACTTCGTCACTAATAAAGGAACCTTTATTTTGAGCAAAGTTCGGAAGGGTATATGATTAACCCAGGAAATATTTAAGGGAAGAGAGTTCCAGGCAGAGGTGAGAACAAGCCTAAAAATCCTTGAGCCAGGAGCATCCTTGATGGGAGTCCTGAGACTCAGGAGGAAAGTAGAAGAGATGACATCTAGGAGATAACAGAGAGGAAACACAACAGACCCTGTAAGGACCTTGAGATCCCACAGCGACTTTAATTTTCATTTTGCATGAGAAGGCTATAAAGGAAGGGTAATAATAGCCGGGTAATAATAGTAAGGGTAATAATAGTCAAGTAATAGACTAACTTTATAAAATGACTACTCTGGCTACAAAGGAAGGGTAATAATAGCCGGGTAATAATAGTAAGGGTATTAATAGTCTAATAATAGACTAACTTTATAAAACGACTACTCTGTCTACTGCCTTCACAAAAGTTTTGTTGTGAAAGAGAGATGCAGAGGCTGGGGGACACTGTTAACTTTATCTAGGAGACATTTGGAATCTGGAGTTGAGGGCAGTGATATGAATTGGAGATGAAAACGTGTGCTTCATCAGGGTATAGAGGTATTGTAGGATCACCTGAGTGGATGAGTATACTAACAGAGCCAGTATAGACAAAAGAAAGAATCACCTTGATGGATGATAATGAGGAAAAAAAAGAAACTCCAAAGGAGGGTGAGAGAGGCAGAGGCAAGCTGGTGACTGCGATTTTCTGAAGGACAGGGAAGGAAAGCATTTGAAGGTAGAATACTTGACCACCTTTATACTCAGAGGTATAACTCCTCTGAATTATCAAGAAAAATGGTGACAAAAATTTCACTTTTGCAGTGGTGGAGTAAAAGCCTGATTATGCAGTTCAGGAAAGTAGAGAACTCTATGAAAGTAGAGTATCTATCTGTTAGAGACTATTTTATTCTGGAAATTTTTTCCATAAATGGAAGATGGGAAATAGGACAGTAGCTAAAAGGAGATGTAGATTCAGACATATCTTTGTATGTGTAAGACAATGATTTATCAGAAGGGGAAAAAGATAATGAAGGAGAAAAAGGAGAGAACTGCTAGACTAGTGTTCTTGAATAAACGAGAGGCTGGGATTGAGTGCACCAGTGAAGGGGCAGGCCTTAAGCAAGCATGGTCAGTTGGTGCACCTGTGGCAAACTCAGGGAGGCAGGGTTTATGGGCACAGATGGAAGCAGATGAGCAGACATGGAGATAGGGACTTTTTGTAAAATGCTCCCAGAAATTCTTTCAGCTTCCGGGTATGGTTCAGTTCTTTCCAATTCAATTTGGCCAGAGAATCTCATCAGCCTAGCTCAAATGTTCCTACTTGGTTATGCCACTAGTCCTAAGCCATAGATCACAGAGCATCATTTGGATTAGCTGTCTCCCTGTCAGTTGAATGATCTTGGTCTGAAGGCCTCACCAGGAGAACAGAATTAGTGGTCCAAGTCACAGATTTTTACACAGCAGGGATTCAGGGGAATAGTTTCTCTTGGAGGAATATATGACTGGCAGGTGCTGTGAATACGTCTTGCCTTACCAAACAAAGACACATATAAACACAAATAGAGGTGTCAAAGCGCTGTGCGGGCTATGACGCAGGATACAGAGGCTAAATAAACTTAGGAGAAGGGCAAGTCATAGCAAGATGCCATCACAGAAGAAGAGGGCTGAGTCTGGAAGGATTATCAGTTATTTTCAGAGAGATAGCCCAGAAATAGGAAAAATGGAGCCATTAACTATAGATATATTCTAGGAACTAACTGCAAGTGGCTCAACACAGCAGGTGCATAAGGGGTGGGGTGAGGCTGAGCGAATGAATGAGAAGTCAATTTAGCACAAAATAAAGAGGTGAGAGTACGAAGAGCGTTAATATCCACTCCAAAGACTTAGGACTTCATCTTGCATGTCACACATCATATTAGCATTTAATGAAGAATTTGCACCCTCCTGAATCAAAATGGAGGTTAACCTATAGGTGAGAGAGACCAGAGTCTATTTGGAGAAGTCCAGAAGAGAAAGGATAAGGATTGACCCTGAAATGGTAACAGAAAGGGTGAGAGCTGAGGAATAATGTGAGAGATTTCTTGGTCAGGGACAGGACAGGGTCCACAGTGACTGCATCCGTGTGAGCCTGAAGCACAAATGTGCGCTTAAAATGTGGAGCTCCACAGAATAAATGCAGTGACCAAAGCATCTTACCTGAAAATGCCTGCTCACCTAAATGAATTCACGTAGATCAAAAATTACCCGAATATACTGTTGTTCAGAATTTAGGCTCTAAAGAAAAAATACAAGAAATTCTTATAAACTCAGACAACGTTATAGACTCAACTTTAACTAATTCTTTTGATATTAAAATAGAAAATATCAATGGGGTAGCCTTGCAAGACTATTTAGTAATAATGATCATATTTAATAGTATTTTGAGATGATATCTGCATTTTCTTTCAATCCTCACAATATTTCTCTGGAGCGAGTAATGGTACTCCGTTTTACAGATGAGAAACCAGACCCAGAGTGGTTAAAAAAAAAAAAAAAACTTGTTCTAGCTAATAATTGGTATATATAGCAGTTCTTTTCTGATACAGATACTAATGAGCCTGAGTAACTAAAGTTTGAGTAACTAACCTTCTAAGAGGAAGAGATTGATATATAAATAAATGAAATTATGTTAGGTCAATGCTAAAAGTAAGTGCAAAGCACACATGGTAAAAACTCAAGGAGGAAGGGATTATCTTAATAATATTTTAATAATAAAAAAATAAAATAAAATCAGGGACCATTTCATAAATCTTGGCCAAAAAATGAGCAAAGCTGATGTGAGATATGGTAGGTTAGATTAGGCCAGAGCAGATTGGAGGTATGCTCGGGTAGGAAGGCAGGCTGCAACTCATAAGGGATTTTATTAAAAGTCAAGACCACAGTTCTCAAAGTTTGGTCTATTGACCTCCGGGGTTCCCAAGACTCTTTCAGGATGTTTCATAATGTCAAAACAAGTTTTGTTTAGAAGATATTTTCTTGAAAATGAACAAAGTGAATCTGTCACTGTGAGGTAACAACTACTAGTATCTGTCGCCAATGACAAAATTCAAATTTTAGAGAAAATTAGGATTTTAGGAAACATATCTGCCAGCTTCCTAGTATATAACATTTTTTAATAAGATTTGGGATGGTATTAATGAATGTGATTTCTTGATATTCTGTAGGGAAATGCATCAGCCTTTGGAATAACTATACTTAGTGAACCAATATTTTTCATATAACCAAAACATGGTATTACAAGATCAAACTTGGGTAAAAGTTCCTTTTAAAGTGCTGAGACACCAGGGAAGCCCTTTTAAAGTGCAAGTTAGACCAACAGACTTATTTAAGAGTAAAAAAAAGTCATGGATATCATTTAAGATCACACATTTCAAATACTTGTAAGAAACTACCATTTGTTGAGATCTGGTGTAATATCAAAGAAGAATATTCACAATTTTCTGAAAAAGACTTCTGAAATATTCCTTCATTTCCAGCTACATATTTCTGTGAGGTCTGATTTTTGTTACATACTTCAACCAAAACAACACATCACAATAGGCTGAATGCAGAAGCAGACAGTTGACTTTTAAACAGTAAACACTGATTTATAAAAATACACAATGCCACTCTGCTCACCATCTCTTTTTTGTCTGGGAAAATATATCATTTTTTCATAAAAATACATTATTTGTGTTAATATCCAATAGATAGATAGTATTTAAAATGAATTAATAAATAATTGCCTCAGTTTCAGTTTCTATCACAGTAAATACACATAGACAAAAGCTTCTGGAGATCATCAATAAACTTTAAGCGCATAAAGAGGTCAGGAGATCAAAAAGTTTGGAACCAGTGTACTAAGTAAGCTGGGGAGTTTTATTTACGGCAATGAGTAGAAAAACAGATTTGCATTTAGAGCATGACTCAGTAAGCAGGCTGGAAATAAACTAGGAGGCCACTGCCTTGGTGAAAGTTAGTGAGGTTTATCTTCTAAGTAAAATTTGGAAGAGCGGTTATTTTCTGATTTCAATTACTAAACAGATTTAAATCCAGTACAAAATGTTCTGTTCTATACCAATTCTCACTCTAGCATAAATGGTTTTAAAGGTTTTCATATATTCATTACACTTAAGAAAAAGTAGTTAAGTAACAATAAAAATTCACTGCAGATGCACAACAGTGAAAAAATGAAGAAGGGTGGAAACTGTTCCGATATCTTAAGGGTGTTCATGTGGAAGAAAGAATTAAAGTTATCTGCTCCAGTGAGCATAATGAGTTTCAGTGATCGGAATTTGCAGGGAGGCAGATTTCAGAACTTTGTGACAATTAGAACTGTTGAAAAACAGAATGAACTGTCTGATTTGGCTGTTAACTCCTTGAAAATAACTACTATTCATGATGCTGACTTCATACAAGCCACTTTGTTAGGTACTTGATGTGGTATCAGTCCATTTAATTCTTATAGTAACCCTAAGTGGTAGGTATTATTACATCCCTGGTCCCTGTTTTATAAATTAGGAAACAAACTTAATTGTTTCTCTCTTCATTGACTTTCCCGAGGTTACTTAGCAAGCAAAAGAGAAAGCCGGGGTTCAGATTCAGGACCTCTGATTCTCCCCATCAGGGCTCTTGCCACCAGCCTTTCCATGAAATATGTGACAGCATCTATGAAGGACATTGTGAAAGAATGGATTAACGGCTCTATGAGACTCACTTTAAACACTAAGAGTTTTGAACAACTTGGGGAAGGGGTTTTGCTATTCATATTCTCGAAACTTTTCACAATGCCTGGAGCATAGTTTATTTTTAATAAGTATGTGTTACATTAATAAATGAAAACTTCATGATTGTAAAATTAAAAGGGGTGAAAAGCACTATTTAGGAAAGTTATGTTGCTTTTAATCATCCTAATGATTAAGATTTGTATTTGATGCATTTCAATATTACTTGGTCTAAGTAAAAAACAGTGTTGAAAAACCTTCAGTTCTCAATTCCACATAGATAGGACCCTGGGCCCAGGGAAAATAAGTCTTTTGGTGTTTTATTGTATTGTTTTTGCAGGTTGGACTGGTTTGATGGAGTTTGCATGCTGGAAAATCCAGAGCACATCTTTTCCTAATGTATTTTTCTCAGAAACACAGTTGTATGATTCACAAATTATTGGCTACTTTCAGAATCCATAAAAATCTCTCAGGTAGTTCTGGTGGAGTCAGACAAGGGGAAATTTCCAAAGTACTTGTAAAATGAATATGGATTGTTTCCAAATACTTTGCTTTATTGTATTTATGGTTTACCATATTAAGACACCAGGATAGAAAAGTGTCAGTCACTCAGTCGTGTCCAACTCTTTGGGATCCATGGACTATAGCACCCCAGTTCATGGAATTCTCCAGACAAGAATACTGGAGTGGGTAGCCAGTCCCTTTTCCCATGGATCTTTCTGAGCCAGAGATCAAACCTGGTTCTCCTGCACTGTAGGTGGTTTTATTTTTTTTTTGTTTATTTTTTTTTAACCATCTAAGCCACCAGAAATAGAAGTATCAAAATAGTAAAACTCAGAAAGATCTATCCAATTATATCTCTACCATTAGTTAGTGTTGAACTGTGTCTACCAGATTAATTAAAATATAAAATAAATTACTAGCTTCATGTGGAAAAGGAGACAAACAGAATAGCAGAGGCCTTTTCTGTCCATTTGTGCTTCTTCGTATTATCTGAAGCTTGGTCTCCTGGTAATTATTAAGATATGCTCACTTCTACCTGACTCTTCCCGAGTACCACGGCACAATCAATTGTAAATTTCAGATGTCCAGCATGACCACTGAGATCAAACATAAAGGCTTATTAAATTCACAAAGGGAGAACTTCTTTAATTTATATGTAAATTTATATATCAGCATGCAGATTTTCTGGTCTCTAGCTACTCTGACAATATCTGTAGCCTTACTGTTGCTGTGGAGTTGCACGGAAAGATCTCGACAATAAAACCTGTGGCCAACATGTTGGCTGCCTGTCTGAAGCAATACTAGGATGCCTAGCCATTTAGAGGCTGGTTTTTCAAGTTAGATTTGTCTCCATGATGCATAAAAAGAATTAATTAAATTATTTTAGGGGGTGTGTTTTCGTGAAAGATAATTTGGCAAATATGTCGGCATTTTTTTAATTTCTGAGAAAGAAAAAATATTTGAAAGAGCTCAGCTGTACAGAGAAAGACATATCTGCAATCTAGAAAAACTGAAAACAAACGAACAAAAAGTCAGTGAAGACGTGCATTGTTCTTAAAATCCAATTTGGCAGATATTTTTAACTTTGGTGATAAGGCTTTTCTGAAAAGTCCCAAGAGAGAGTTACGCCGAGAACAAGGGAACTTGGATGTATCAACTAAAGAGATGGGGGTGCAGGGAAATTTCTTTCCCTCTGTTGAAATATTTAGTGGCAACTATTTTAATATCTATTAAAAATCATGCACGTTGAGTGGTGTCTCACAGCTTACTGAACAGTGTTACCAGACTGAAGACACTTTAGACTTGTGTGTATCAACAGAAGTCATTCACAGGAAATTCCATGTTACCTAGTGGAAAATGATGATGAGAGTTGGGGGAGAATTCAGAGACTGGATCCTGCTGGTTGCAGATCACTTGAGTTAGAAAAGATCCCTGGTTAGTTCTTCAAAGTTCCTCTGTCTATCCCTGATTTCCTCCTCATGCTGCAATAAATCTCAGGGACTCGCTATGAAAACCAAACTCAACCCCTTTGATGCTCTTCCCCTTCAAGGCCACCTTGGTTATTCCCCTGCTGCTGCCACCTCTACTTGCTTTTCAGGTGGTACGTGCTCTCGGGAGGTCTCTGATGCCTCCCAGCCACGCACCCACTACAGGTCAGATGAGCACTGACCGTGAGACAATATGGTGGCAAGCCCTGAATGGTCACAGCACAAATGTGTAGTGTGATTTTTTTTTCTCTTTCATCCCTTTTACTTTTTACTGAAGTTAATTCATAATGCTGTATTAGTTTCAAGTGTATAGGAATTCACACATACATATATACACACATATATATGAATGTGTGTCTGTGTATATGCTTGCATGCGTGCATGCTCAGTTGCTTAGTTGTGTTCAACTCTTTGCGACCCTATAGACTGTAGCCTGCAAGGCTCCTCTGTCCATGGGAATTCTCCAGGGGCTCTCCCCAACCCAGAGGTCATAGCGGCATTTCCTGTGCTTCCTGCATTGGAGGTGGATTCTTTATCACTGAGCCACCTGGGGAACACACACACACACACACACACACACACACACACACACACATAGTGATAGTGTGTAACTTTTAAGACCAGCATGTATTATTTCATTTTTGCAAATACAGAATTTCATTTTTGCAACTTTTATTGCTCTAGGGCAAATCTTCTTTCAAACTGGAAATTCAATTTATGTCCAAAATCTCACTACCTAGCCACATGTAGCCTAATGACATTTTATGTCATTTAGGGAATCAAGGATTCTAGGAGGATGTCCATGAACTCGCTTTGATTCCTTTATTGTCCTCTTTCTTTCCCTCATATATCTCCAATGCATTGATGTTCCAATCTATATAACTTTCATTTTAAAAAATCTGACAGCTTGAATACATCTAGAAGCTGATACCCTGTAGTTGGCCTTAATTCAAGTACTGAGAAAAGAACTGAAATCTAGACATTTCCCCATCTTGTCACTAAAATTCCCATGGAACTGATAGGCTTATTTCAGCATCTGTTGAAATAAAACTTGATAAAATACAAGTGTCAAAAATGAATTTTTAAATAGGTAGTTAATGATGCTGCGGAGCTGGTTATTCCAGCTGAGTAAATTTTAAACATATTTAAAAGTGGCAGAGAGATTTTTATATTTTTAGAATATTTTCCTATTCTACTTAACAAAAACATTCTCATTTACATTTATCTTGAACTATTAAATCAGGGGGCATTAGAAAGACAAGAGGCAGCAGGATTAGAAACTTGTGCTACATTAAGGCTTAACAATGTAGAAATTAAAATTTCTTCTGAATTTCAGGATATTTTCACCACAGTACAAATGTCAATAGAATCCACCTGCAATGCAGGAGACCAGGATTCAATCCCTGGGTTGGGAAGATCCCCTGGAGGAGGGCATGGCAACCCACTCCAATATTCTTGCCTGGAGAATCCCCATGCACAAGAGGAGACTGGCAGGCTACAGTTCATGGGGCTGCAAAGAGTCAGACACGACTGAGCCACTAAGCGCAAGAATGTGAATGGAGTTAAAAATTACCATTTCCTTTCAGAAGACTCTGGCTTAGGAAGCTGGGCAAAACTGACAGCAGACAATTTGATTCCAGCACCTCATGTTGGATCTTTCACTCATTCCCTCCCCTTCTCATCTTCTCCTGAACTGTCTCTCTAAAAGCCCACGCTTTGGTGAGTGTGGTTTGTTGGCACTAAAGGCTCTCATCATCATCCTGGTGTTTGTTCTTCCATTCCTGCCACCTGGGTATACCTCTTAAACCTTATACTTGATACCTTGAGGAAAATCCCAAATAAGACGACATCTGGTAAGTTCCAAGCCCATACTGCAACATGCCTTTACCTGAAATCTGTTCAGTTTCAATAGTGACTATTTTAGTCTTCTCACTTCTTCGAAACAGACTACATTCTCCCTGGAACCCATCTGAATTTGTATGTTCTTAAAATGTGTGTACTTAATTTCCAGATGCTGAAACATATAAAAGATACCTTACCACTTCCTGTTTCCACCTGAACTAAAACACTTAACATTGTATAATAGGTATGAATATGTATATATGTTTTATTAAAGAGCATTGACCCAATTAACTAACTAGTGTTCAAAGTGCCCTTAGTGATTTCAAATGTAGAAAATGAGTTTATCTAAAAGTGTTTTCAGATGACATGAGATTTATCTCCAAACTGCTAGCAGATTCATGGAGTGACTTGACACCTGACTTCCTTTCATTCACAAATAGTACTTTTGTCATCATAAAAGAAATACTGACTTATTTTCAGTAAATGATCATGCTGCATATGAATAGGCTTCCTTACCCCTTTACAGGGAATGCAATGTGCTATACATTCAGCCAAAAAGACTATTCAGAAATGATTAATGGTGACCAAATCATACGAGCTTTTATAGTCTTCCAGAAAAATATTTGTTCCAGAAAATATTTATTTCTGGAATTTATTTATTTATTCTTTCCTCATATTCTTTCTGAGCACCTAGTGGGCACAGTGACTTGCCAAACGAATCTATTAACTATGAAATAATAATCACTACTATTTACTGAAAGTTGTAAATAATCTGCGTCATTCAATCTCAGCTTCAGTCAAGCAAGGTAGGTTTATCAGTCAGGGTTCTCCCAAGAGAAAGAACCAATATAGGTGTGTATATATGTATATAAGCACAGACCTATGGAGAGAGGATATATATGAATTAGAGAGAGAGAGAATGAGAATATATTAGATTTTAAGGAACTGGTAAGTCCAAAATCTTTACAGCAGGCCTCCAGGCTGGAAATCCTGGCAGGGTTTCTACGCTACAGTCTTGAAGGAGAAGTTTTTCTCCTTTTGGAAACCTCAGTTATTCCTCTTAAGACCTTTGACTGATTGAATGAGGCCCATGACATCATGGAATGTAGTCTGTTTTACTCAAATTCTACTTGTTTAAATATTAATCCTATCTAAAACATGTGTTCACAGCAACATCTTGACTAGTATTTGACCAAATAACTAGACACTATACACTAGGCAAGTTGACATAAAATTAATCATCACAGTGATATTATTATATTTTATAAATAAGGTGCTGAGGTTCAGAGAAATATTTACCGGGATTCATTCAGATAATAGTTGAGAAACTGGAAAACTGAGTCAGTTTTGTCCTAAAACCAGCATGTTTTTGTCAATATCACAATAAACAGTGAGTGGTATGTTATAAAACCAGATATATCGTCCTTGTATTTTTTTTTTCTTTACATTATTGTCCTTGTATTTTAAGCACTTAGAATTACTTTTTGGTGGGGAACTGGCAGACGGATCTTTACCACTGAGCCATCCGGGAAGCCATGGTGGGGGATATCAGGTTACAATTTGTTCATTCATTCAAGCAGTACATGTTAATTGAGTCTCCTGTACAAAGGGTACTGTGCCAGAAGCTGGGGATAGAACCGAGAACAAAAAAAGACACTGGCTCTGCCTGCCCTGAGGAAAAATGACAATAGATAAGTACCAGATCTCCCAGTATCAAATGCTGCAAAGGAAAACGAAACCAAGTAGAGATGATGGGGTGTCTCCGTGGTGGTGATATTTGAGGAGAGACCTGAAGGAAGTAAGACAATAAGCAATACATATGTCCAGACAGAAACATTATTTTCAGTTAAAGCGAAAAGCAAGTGCGATGGCCATAAGATGGGATGAACTCTTGATATGTTTCAGGGATCGCAAGAGACTAATATGACTGGAGCAGAAAGATTGTAAAAGGCTTATGGAGGAAGATCTTCAACACAGCAAAAACAGAACAGAATAGTTCTAAAGGCCGAGGGAAAACAAAAAGTGTTAAGTTCAGGAGCACTCAGCAAGGGAAATAGTCTTTTCTCTACATTTTTAAAGTACTTTAAAAGAATTTTTAATTAGGTGGTAATTGCTTTACAATGTTGTGTAGGTTTCAGCCATACAACAACATGGATCAGCTATAATTATACAAACATCCCTTCCCTCTTGAACCTCCCTCCCACCATACATCCCATCCCATCCCTCTAGGTTGTTACAGAGCACTGGTTTGAGCTCCCTGTGTTATACAGCAGCAGTTCTAAGTAGACTGCTTGAAATTAGCAAAAAAATAAACAATAGAAAAGCAGGAATGACTCGGATCAATGCATTGAATCTGGAAGTAGAACAGATAAAAATGAAGAAACCTGCATAAGTACAATGGCTTGACGAAGACAGAGAACCCATGGTGTAGAGAAATCCTGCTGGCGACTGGAAGTCTAGGGATGAGGGACGAGAGGAATCAGCGGATGTGTATGCAAGCTGAAGGCCTGTGTCTAGGCAGGTGTCAAAGAATTTATTGAGAATTGATTAAAAGGAAGTTAATGAAAAAGAAAGGACTTCCCTGGTGGCTCAGATGGTAAAGCATCTGCCTACAATGCGGGAGACCCAGGTTCAATCCCTGGGTCTGGAAGATCTCCTGGAGAAGGAAACGGCAACTCACTCCAGCATTCTTGCCTGGAGAATCCCATGGATGGTGGAACCTGGTAGGCTATAGTCCATGGGGTCGCAAAGAGTTGGACATGACTGAGCGACTTCACTTTCACTTTCAATGGAAAAAAAACAGGCTACAATTCTACTTATATTGAAGAAGTGATCATCATTAGTATTCAAAATGGGTGGTCAATGCTGAATGAAATATTTGAAGATAATTAAGAAAAGATTGCTGGGAGAAATATCAACAACCTCAGATATGAAGACAATTCCACCCTAATGGCAGAAAGAAAAGTGAAAGTGAAATCGCTCAGTTGGCTTCAACTCTTTGCAAACCTGTGGACTGGAGCCCCCTAGGAAAATCCCCATGGGATTTTTCAGGCAAGAATACTGGAGTGGGTTGCCATTTCCTTCTCCAGTGGAGCTTCCTGACCCATGGATGAAACTCAGGTCTCCCACAATCCAGGCAGATTCTACCATCTGAGCCGCCAGGAAATCCCAATGGCAGAAAGTGAAGAGGAACTAAAGAGCCTCTTGATGAGGGTGAAAGAGGAAAATGAAAAAGCTGGCTTAAAACTCAGCATTCAAAACACTAACATCATAGCATCTGGTTCCATCACTTCATGGCAAATAGATGGGGAAAAAGTGGAAATAATGACACATTTTATTTTCTTGGTCAGATAACTGCTGACGGTGACTGCAGCCACAAAATTAAAAAAATGCCTGCTCCTTGGAAGGAAAGCTGTGACAAACTTAGCATATTAAAAAGTAGAGACATCACTCTGCCAATAAAGGTGCATATAGTCAAAGCTGCGGTTTTTCCAGTAGTCAGGTACAGATGTGAGAGTTCGACCATAAAGAAGGCTGAGTGCCGAAGAACTGATGCTTTCAAATTGTCGTGTTGTAGGAGACTCTTGAGTACATATTGGACTGCAAGGAGCAACAAGCCAGTTAATTCTAAAGGAAATCAATCCTGAATATTCTTTGGTAAGACTGATGCTGAAGCTGAAGCTCCAATACTTTGGCCACCCGATGTGAAGAGCCGACTCATTGGAAAAGATCCTGATGCTGGGAAAGATTGAAGGCAGGAGGAGAAGGGGATGACAGAGGATGAGATGGTTGGATGGCATCACTGACCCAATGGACATGAAATCTGAGCAAACTCTTGGAGATAATGAAGGACAGGGAGGCTTGGCATGCTGCAGTTCATGTGGTTGCAAAGAGCCGACACGACTTAGCAACTGAACAAAAAAAAAGTTAACAATTATGAGTGCTTTCTGCATAGTAAATGTTTCTGAGTGTTTATATGCACCATCTCCCCTATTTCTTATGATAATCATTGTGACATGTGGTATTATTATTACCTATACCCTTGTTAGAGACAAGGAAGCTGAAAAGAAGAAATATTAACTAACTTGTCTGAAGTTACACAGCTAATAAACTGTTGAGCTGGCATTTTAACCCAAACAATCTGGCTCCAAAGCCCAAGTTTAACTAATAGTGTCTTCCAAGGCATGGATCAATGCAATTTATGATACGGGCTAGCAACATTTATAGCAAACAGTAGGTTCAAAATCATTTTGCTAAATTGAAAGAAAATTCAATTATATTAAACGGGATACAAAAAAAAAGGTAAAGAAACTTGGATATAAAATACAAGCAGTACTATGGTTTGCAATGATGGTCTGAATCAATAAGAAATATAGTCAAGGACACAGAGAAAGGGGGAAAGCCTAATTAACAGAACAAAGTGATGAATTTGATTTAGAAGATATGAGTTAAAATTAGGTAGAATTTCAATGTTGTAAGTTTACAATGATTAGGAGATTAGCAATTGTCAATGAGAAGAATACAATAGGTTATCATTTACTATATCAAACACAAAGATTAAATTTCATGTAATCCTACTAACCCTGTGAGGTTTCTAAAGAATGATTATTTCCATTTTATAAATAGCATAGGTCAAATATATGTTCTAAAGCTACAGTGATAGCAAGCGGTACAACCAAGTTCAAATCTGGTCTGTCTAAATCCAAGAGCCATCCTCCTCACTCTTTATGCTGCTTCCACTGTTTGACAGGTCGGTTCTCAGCATTTAGATGGTTCTTCAACTAGTGCTATAAGATTGCCCAAATATTTAAGCCAGAAAAGCACTGAGATTCAGGGCTGCAAATGCATATTCAGAAATTATCAACAAATCATATTAGTCAAAATGCTTAACAAAAAGAAAAAAATTGAAAAGTTCAGAAAAGAAAGGCAGAGTTTTAGTTCAGAAATGATGCTTGGGAGTAGATGGTCTGGAGGAATTAGGGCGAAAGGTGGACACCAGCTGCTGATGGGGAAAGACGAAGACCAAGAAGCTGCTACTCTTTGACATACAGATTTTTCTGAGCAACAAAATCCAAAATCCTAGCAGTGGAATGACACCTCCACTGCACAGTTTCAGCTATGCCCCCTGCATAAGCGAACACCATCTGCCTTGGAGGCGGAACAGTGGTGAATTGGAACAGCAGTCCAGACTCATTTTTGAAAACTTGGCAATGACTTTACATGGCAATATGAGTGAAGTTTGCAAGGATGTAAGTGCTTCCTTGTACTAGCCAACTTATTGTACATTCTCAAACAGAAAACAAACAAACAGAAATTTTGCCTAATTCACTAACGATTTTCTGTGGCTTTATCCCAAGCAACAGATCTTCAGAATAATAGCCTAGGCTCCAAACAACATATCCTTAATACTGATTTGGTGTGACTCCATCACACATTAATCAGCGGGCTACATGGGTATAGGAATGATGGGGCATTTGGAGGGGAAAACTTGACTCAGAATGTTGGTAGCCACATCTGTTACACAGTACATCCATATCTTTTAAATGGGATAATTTATTCTTTAGCATTTAATTCTAGCTTTGGACTACTCTACAACAGAATAAATCAAAACAAGTCAGGCACTGAAAATGTGAGTGGAATTTCATGAAAACTGTTTGATCTCACTTCTCAAACCCAAAGGAGCCTAAGTCATCCATTCACAACAGCCACACAGTTGTAGAAAGAGTGAATATTTATTTTCCTGCTTTTTCCACTTTTTAGCAGGATAGCCAGGAAGTATATGGGCGACAAAAATGTAGGCTTGTGTAAGGCAAACACCCCAGGCAGCCAACATGGGCTGGCTTAAACCCCTAAAGTGCCATTTGAACAGATGGAAAATTCTACTAACCTTAGGAAACTACTCATCCATCCCTGGGGCTTAATTGTCCCAGGTGTTGTGGCCATCTGCCAGACATATTTACAACAAATGCTTGCTAAAAAAATGGGAGACTGAAATCTCAGTTTCTTTAGAACACGGTCAAAGAGCATATGGAATTGGAAATTAAAGCTCAAATCTTATATCTACCACTCCTAGCGTGGCAGTTTCTGCAGTGAAAGAGACAAGAGAGACTGATTAGGCAGGGCGAGCTGTTGACATAAACCGAAAGTGAGAGAATGTTTCAAGGGTAGAGGGTGAAGAATGCAGGGATACACTGGAATCTGAAGGCTTAGGAAGCAATGACATTTTCAGAGAGAACTATTTATTCAATATTTTTGGTGAGAACAAGTGGACATTTAGGTTTACATGA
>ML663565.1:29978239-29997046 GCA_007570785.1 Antilocapra americana
CTCCATTTTGCCACAACCTTCATGGTATGAAAAACTCTACCCTGATGTAGTACTATTTGTGTACTAGCTATGAACTTTCTCCGGTTGTGTGTACATCAGCAGCTCCTCTGTCCTGTTTATCTGGCACACACTTTCTCAGCTCATCAACTTCTATTGGTTACTGGTCTTCAATTTAACAGTAATTCACTTT
This sequence comes from Antilocapra americana, assembly GCA_007570785.1. Lineage (NCBI taxonomy): Eukaryota > Metazoa > Chordata > Mammalia > Artiodactyla > Antilocapridae > Antilocapra > Antilocapra americana. The sequence continues at coordinate 29,978,430 of ML663565.1, forward strand.
GGTTGTTGCCCAGCTTACTACCGGTCTTACCCTCCTTGGCTATCGCAAACAAACCTTATAAGGTGGCTTTCTGCTTTTTCACTGCAATAATTTTAGAGCATCTTCTAAGAGCTCCCTCTCCATGATAAACTCAAAGTAGCAGCTATAAGTAGCATAGCTCTCTCAGGAAAATGACTGCTGCTTATGTGGGTTGCCTAGGAAAGCAGCCTGTGTGGAACTATAATGCATGACCCAAACTACCCATGTTTCTCTCTCTCTCTTTTTTGTACTTTTCCCTTAGACTCACATGAATTCTTATATGCCCTAAAGATTTTAATAATAAAAACAATAAAATGACAAACACTCCCCTAGACTCTATGGAGGATATACGTTTCCATGAGATATGGTCCATACCCTTAAAGGAGCTTAAAAATCATTTGTGAAGGCAGATATGCACACAATTAATAGGAGTAAAGGAAATCAGTCCTGAATATTTATTGGAAGGACTGATACTGAAGCTTAAACTCCAATACTTTGGCCACCTGATGCAAAGCACTGACTCATTTGAAAGACCCTGATGCTGAGAAAGATTGAAGGTGGGAGGAGAAGGGGACGGCAGAGGATGAGATGGTTGGATGGTATGGCTGACTCAATGGACATGAGTTTGAGTAAACTCCAGGAGTTGGTGATGGACAGGGAAGGCTGGCATGCTGCAGTCCATGGGGTCGCAAAGAGTCGGACACGACTGAGAGACTGAATTGAACTGAATAGCAGTAAATAAAGGTCATAAAGAAGAAATTATGGATCTCAGTTGGCCTATTGAAATATTATAGGGGAGAATATTTTTATGTAATACATAAAACCTTGTTGTCTCAAACATTAGAAATCTTTACTGCGAAGGAAGCAGAGTAGATGGAGGGGATGCTCTTACAATATATCCCAATAGCAGAAGAAACCCTAGAAAGCCAATATGGATCTGGGGGTCACAGTTCACCTATCATTCTGTGAGTGAATTTCAAACTTCAATCTGCAGATAATTTAGAATCCAAACAGGAGAAGCAGAAAAACATACACATTATGACCTTTAAAAAGGGGTGGTATTATTTAGAACTATTTGAACAACACACTGGAAGTTGCACACCCAGATGGTTAACAAGTCACTTCAAAGTAGCAAACGTATAAGTCTGAAGACTGATTTCAATTCAAATAATTCCGTTTGAATTCTATCATCATACCTATCTTTCAAAGTTATCCTTATGTTCTAAAGCACATTATTTTAAACTGTTACAAGGCCTGCTTGCATCCCCTCTGTGCGTCCCTGTCTGCATCAGCTTTGTCTACCTACAGGTAACAATAACGGAATCTGTTCTTAGTTTGTGGATATCGAGGACCCACACTAATAGCATAAGAAGAGCTCCATCCCATTCCCTTCTAAGGACTGGAATGATTTTCTTGCCGATACTTGCACTGCTTCCAGTTCCTCTGGCATCATGGCAGGCAGACCTCCAGAAGTGTTCCAGTTCTGAGACAGTCTGCCATACAGAAGTCCTGCTCCTGTGCCCGCTAACTTACATTGGACTACTTGAAAATCGACAGTGACTCTGATCTGCCTGAGTGAGGTTTGACTTATCTGGCCTTCGTACTTTGGAGTTTAGCTCTTTTTTTTTGAATATGGCCAATTAACAATGTTGTGATAGTTTCAGGTGGATGGCAAAGAGACTCAGTCATACATATACATGTATCCATTCTCCCCCAAACTCTCATTCTATCTAGGTTATCACACAACATTCCCTGTGCTATACAGCTGTTCCTTGATGGTTACCCATTTTTAAATACAGCAGAGTATACATGTTGACGCCAAACTCTCTACCTATCTCTTCCCCTTCTTCCCAGCTCCGGCAACAATAAGCTCACTGTTTAAGTCTGCGTGTCTGTTTCTGTTATAGCAAGGGGCTGCAGGGCAGGGACACAGGATATTTTGTATCATACATTTAGACCATATTAGATATGGTACTTCGGGAGTATGATAGATTTGGTTAAAGCAATGAAAAGTATTTGAACAAATTTTACAAATAACATATGTGACATCCTGGTAATACCATTTAGGGTCCCAAATATATTGCTATAAAATAAAACCTGCAATCCATGCGTGGGTCTGATTCTGAAGGCATTCTCAAAAAGGAATTCACCAAATGTCTGTAATTCCCAAAATGATTATTTTAAAGATCATTTTCAATTTAGAAATATATTTTCTTCTCTTCCCAAAACATATAATTTAATTGGCATATATATCCCAAAGTAAATAAGTATGCTAAACTACAGTGACAATTCCACCTTAGGTTTATATCCATTATCATCACCTTTTTAAAAGTGTTCACAGATCATAGGGTGTTCCAAGCCATACTTATAACATTTTTTCCTGAATTGATTTAGGAAATTCATCCTTAATTGTATAAGGATACCAGAGATACAAAACTAGCTATATTCTCTTTTCTGAAGCTCAAAGAGATGTGCAAGTATTAATTAATATACATATTAATAATTCATTTCTATAATTTTAACCTCAATAGCTAATTTTTATTTTAGGAAAATATCAAGGAGATGCAAAGTATTATAGAAACTTCATTTTCCCTTCAAAAAGCAAGGTAAAGCTTCTAAATTCCTCCCCAAACTATGTCTACCTTAATTATATCCTACCCTTTACAGTAGGAGGACAGTTTGGTCTTCCTACCTATTAATTATCAGACTTATCTGTAGAGACTGTTGGTGAGAATGCAATCAGGACTTCTTTGAGTAAAACTGGAATGATTGCATATGATGATTTTACAATGAGAAACTTAAAATGTGAGACAAATGTACCATGAAAAAGCAATCTAAAGTCTTTCTACATTTTAATCAATACTCTGACTAGTATGTGTAACCTGTAAAGCTTGGAAAGATTCAACTGTTAAAAAAAACTTCTTTAAAAAATTCATCTCTGGCTCTACAGACTGAGGCAGACTTCTTGGGAAATATGGTTCCAATGGGCATAAATATTGCTACCATCAACTTTGAGTGTGATCTATTTCACACGGGCAAATGATTTAGTTAGTCCTTTAGCAGGTGTTTGGAAAGAAAATTAAATTTACAACATCGGGAACCAAACAATTCCTTCCTCAGGCCCCATGGTGTGCCCACAGTAATTGAAGTCCTGTAAATAATTCAGGCTCTATCTGCCATGATGGCAATCAGGACCCAATTTAGTAATATTCCAGGAAGCTGAGGGGGGTTGATGCTCCCTGACAACAAGGCAGGGACAAGGCCCTTTGCTGGCGTCAAAAGATGACTTAATTCTCAGCCAGTGGGCATACCTGATAGATATCAAGGCAAAGATTATTGCTCTTCAGAGATTTTTGTTAGCAACTCATTGCCTGGACTCTCCCGACATGCTTTGTTGGCCCTTTGATATGAACTTCATTAGTCTCTGAATCAGTTTCTCCAGCTGCAGACACAGAGCATTTGGTGATGAGTTTGTTTTGAACGTGGCCCCAGCCCTCCTTCAGGTTCAATCCAACCATGAAGAATAAGACTTAAGAAGAAATAACAGTGTTTTAGGATGCTCATTAAAAGAAAAGTACATAAAGCATGTAAATGGGGTGCTTAAAATAATTGAGGATAGCAGTGGGTCATCACGAATTCTCCCTTTAGCTTATTATCCCCCAACCTACCACCAAGTCATAAAATTCACAGCTTCTTCTACATTTAAATCCCTATATTTCCCTCTAATCCCACTGTCCTCATCTTAGTCCAGGCCACTACTATTATTTTTAACTTAGATCACAACAAGCAACTCCTTAACAGATATGCATTCTTATCCTCTTTGTCTTCTTTATGTTCTTCAATATAATAGAAGCTTGGGGAATAATTATTATCATTTAGACAGACGGGAATAAACTGTTTTGATTGTGACTGAAGAACTACCCTAAGACATTTCTGTCATCTGACTGAAGAACAGTTGCGAAGACCCCAAATGGCCAGCTGTTGACAGAAAGTTTGAGAAAGCAACTGTCACGCGTGTTCACAAATCACAGCACAAGCTTCTCTGCTGCACAAGCAAAAAGGAAAAGACACTTAGCTGGCAGGAAGACAACTTCACACACCCACAATGTTGTCACCTCTCTGAGTTTAATTAGAAGCTTAAATCCATCATAGTATGAAACAAATTAGACTCTCCCATCTAAAGATGTCACAGTTGTCTTGTGTTTTAATAACAGCAGCACAGAAGTTCATTGTGTGATGGATCCAGATAGAAGGGAACATCTACAGCTTGGTATATAGAACAATGCATGGAAGGAGCAGCTTCTCCTGTCTGTGCTCAAAATGCTTCCATTAAAGCCAAAGTCACTCTTGAATGTTGCTGGTGGTACCCAGCAACCCATAAGACAGGTAGGCAGTAGGCCACCTTAAGGAGGATCACAAGTTTGCATGTGGGACTTATCTTTGACTGCTCAATGCACATCACAAGAGAATTCACCATGCCGAACCTGGTGTTGATAGATGAAGGGGTGTCTCAAGGAAGCAGCTCTGATGTTAAGAATATTAATGCTTAGAAATAATAAGCACTACTACAAACAAAGCGAGTGGAGGTGATGGAATTCCAACTGAGCTATTTCATTTCTTAAAAGATGATGCTGTTAAAGTGCTGCACTCATTATGTCAGGAAATTTGGAAAACCCAGCAGTGGCCACAAGACTGGAAAAGGTCAGTTTTCATCCCAGTCCTAAAGAAGGGCAATGTCAAAGAATGTTTAAACTACCAAATAACTGCACTCATTTCAGATGCTGGTAAGGTAATGCTCAAAATTCCTTCAAGCTAGGCTTCAACAGTATGTGAACTGAGAACTTAACAGATGTACAAGCTGGGTTTAGAAAAGATAGAGGAACTACATATCAAATTGCCAACATCTATTGAATGACAGAGAAAGCAAAGGAATTCCAGAGAAACATCTATTTCTCTTTTATTGACTATGCTAAAGCCATTGACAGTGTGGATCACAACACATTGGAAAATTATTAACGAGATGCCAGTAGCAGATCACCTAACCTGTTTCCTGAAAAACTTGAATGTGGGTCAAGGAACAATAGTGAGAACCAGCCAGGGAACAACAGACTGGTTCAAGTTTGGGAAAGGAGAACAACAAAACTGTATATTGTCACCCTGCTTATTTATCTTCTATGCAGAGTACATCATGCAAAATGCTGGACTGGATGAATCACAAGCTGGAATTAAGATTGCCAGGAGAAATATCAACAGCCTCAGATATGCAGATGACACCACCCTAATGCAGAAAGTGAAGAAGAGTTAAAAAGGCTCTTGATGGGGGTGAAAGAGGAGAGTGAAACAGCTGAAAATTGAAATTCAACATTTAAAATACTATGATCATGGCATCCAGTCCCATTGCTTCATGCAATTAGAAGGGGAAAAAGTGGAAGCAGTGAAAAATTGTATTTTCTTGGATTCCAAAATCACTGTGGACAGTGACTGCAACCATGAAATTAAAAGACATTTGCTCCTTAGAAGGAAAGCTATGACAAACCTAGAATCATATTAAAAAGCAGAGACGCCGCTTTGCCAACAAAGGTGTATATAGTCAAAGCTATGGTTTTTCCAATATCCATGTAAAGACATGAGAGTTGCACCAAAAAGAAGGCTGAGCACCAAAGAATTGATGCTTTGAACTCTGGTGCTGGAGAAAACTCTTGTGAGTCTTTTGGACTATGAAGAGATCATATCAGCCATCCTAAAGGAAATCAACCCTGAATATTCATTGGAAGAGCTGATGCTGAAGTTGAAGCTACAATACTTTGGCCACGTGATGTGAAGAGCCAACTCTCTGGAAAAGACCCTGATGCTGGGAACGAATGAAGGCAAAAGGAGATGGGGATGGTAGAGGATGAGATGGTTAGATTATATCACCAACTCAATAGACATGAATCTGAGCAAACTTCAGGAGATAGTGGAGGGTAGAGGAGCCTGGTGTGCTACAGTCCATGGGATCACAAATAGTCAGAGATGATTTAGGGACTGAACAACAACAATAACAAAAGCTATCCTGTTTTGTTTCCCACCTCAACATAAAACCACTTATCAATTTTCCACATATTTGGCTGTTTAAATGTCCATGTCCTTTCCTTTCCATTCATATGGCCTTTCTTGCATTTCAAACTTTCTTGCTTCCTCCCCTGAATGATTGTGATGCCTTCCTTGGGTCTGAGCCTCCAAATAATCTTTGTCATGTCTCCAAACAATCATCTACTGTGCTTAACGACCTTCTCAAAATATTGATCTGGTCATGTCACACTTCTGTGGGGTCCCCACTCCATAAACAGAATCCTGATTACTTTTCAGTCTGTCAACTTCTTTAAAAGCAAACATCTGCCTGCCTCCTTGTTCACTGCCTATCACTCCTTTATTTCAATCTCTCTGCAGTACCTCTCATTCCCCACATGTATTCTATCTCTTCCTACCTCTGTACACACATACACTCAGCCCTCACTGCGTGGAGGCAATCTGCTCGAACTTTTTCAAATTAGCACTGGTTGTTTTTCAAAATTCAGCTTAAGAATCAACTCCAGGAAATTTCCTTTTCATCTCAATTCCAAATATTATTGTGTATCATCCCTTCTGGGTCTTTTATAAAGAGTTTTATAATAACAGTGGTAATGTACCTGTCTCCAGTGTTAAACTATTTCCTGAGATCCAGTTTAATCAATTTAATTATGAGTCTTGCAAAAGAACAAAGTAGGATGCTGTTAAAAGGAGGATGTCATCCTAAGTCAGAACACCTATTTTCAAGTACATGTTCTTCCCCTTAATAGCTGGACCTCAACCATCATTTAATCTTTATGTTTCATTTCCTCACCTGTTATAAAGTAAATGATCATGATAAGAAATCAGTTGAAGAAAAAAAGAGAAATAAGACTTAAATGAAAGTATTTTTTATCTATAAAATACAAAAACATAATTACTATCCTATGACCTTGAGAGCTCCTTGGAAGCAGAGACCATGTTTTGACATCTCTGTATGATCCTTCTTCCTTCACAGTAAGGCTTAGCTTAGTACTGATCTGGTAAAAAGTTCGGGTTTCATAAAAATATATTGCGTTTTAACTAGTAGTGAGAAAAGTAAGCTTTTAACTTTAAAATTTGTAAAGACTTTTTCTTGCAAAATTTTACCCAAAAGGGAAAAAGCACTGTAAGAAGCATGAATACTTAAAACTTGAACTTAGCATATTAATTAGACTCCTGGAGAGTAAAAAGAATAAAAGAGACAGAAATAATAAAATTCAGTAACATCTACTACAATGTGTTCTTGACTTTTTTGGAGAGAATATAATTCAAGGAATAGCAATTTAAACTTGAGAACCTTCTTCTCAGAGCTTTCCCCAGACAGTTGAGAAGCATACAACTTTTGCATGTATTTTGTTTTGTAATTTTGTATAAAACTGTGCAGCTATTTTCAACACCTGGAAACCCTTCCTCTCATGTAGAGGTTATTGGAGTCTTGCTTCCAGATGTCTTCCTAGAGTTGCCATTCCTAGAGATTTGTCATTATCTCTGACTGCCTCTTCTTACCTCCTCAGTTATGATTCTGTTTCTATGATATTTTTGGCAAGTTATGATACAGAAACTACTATAACCATCAACTCAAGCAAAAACATCTGTTAGAAACACAGTACATGATAGGTTTTAGGGGAAATCCAATATAGGTAAGATACTATCCTTGTTATGGGGTATAGTTCAACATTGTTTTAGAGACTTCAGACAAATTATATGAACTGATAAATTCCTTACAGGACACACAGCAAAGCATCGTGAGATTTGCACAGAAAGGGCAGTTCACAATACTGGAGGATTTAAGGAAGGCAACATAGAGGAATTAATTTTTTTAATTGAAGTATAATTGACTTACAATATTACATTACCTTAAGATACACAACACAGTGATCTAATATTTTATAGCTTATACTCCATTTTAAGTTGCTACAAAATAATGGCTATATTTTCCTCTGCTGTATAATATATCATTGCTGTTTATTCATTTTACATATAGTAGTTGGTATCTCTTCATTTCCTACCCCTACCATGTCCCTCTCTCCACCCTCTCCCCACTGGAAACCACTAGTTTGTTCTCTACATCTATTAGTCTGTTTCTGCTTTGTTATACTTATTTGTTCAATTTTTTAGATCCCACATATAAGTTTAAGTGATAACATATAGTATTTGTCTTTCTCCACCTGACTTTTTCCACTAAGCAAGAATACCCTCTAGGTTCATCTACATTGCTCCAAATGGCAGAATTTCATCTTTTTTGCCTGAGTAATATTCCACTGTATGTATATACAACTTCTTTATCCATTCAACTGCTGATGGACACTTAAGTTGTCCTATATCTTGTCTACTGTAAATAAAGCTACCATAAACATCAGGGTATGAGCTTCTTTTTGAATTAGTATTGTTATTTCCTTGGGATACATATTTAGGAGTGGAAATGTTCAGGCATATGGAAGTCCCAGGTTTAGTGTTTTGAGAACCCTCCATACTGTTTTCCACAGTGGCTACATTTTCTACCAACAGCTTAGGAAATAAGCCACCAGGATTTCCCTGGTGGCTCAGAGAGTAAGCATAATCCTGAAATGTGGGAGACCTGGGTTTGATCCCTTGGTTGGGAAGATACCCTGGAAAAGGAAATGGTAACCCACTCCAATATTCTTGCCTGGGAAGTTCCATGGATAGAGGAACCTGCTAGACTACAGTCCATGGGGTCACAAAGACACGGACATGATTAAGCAACTTCACTTTCACTTTCCTTCAATAGTTTAAGGAAGTTTCCTTAAACTTCCTTCAAAAGTTTCCTTCACTTTCCTCTACATCCTCACCAAAACTTGTCATTTGTAGAATTTTTGATCATAGCCATTTTGACAGGAATGCGATGTAAAGTGGACCTTAGGAAGGATCATGATGAACAAAGCTAGAAGAGATGATGGAATTCCAGTTGAGCTATGTCACATCCTAAAATATGATGCTGTGAAAGTGCTGTAATCAATATGCAAGCAAATTTGGAAAACTCAGCAGTGGCCATAGGACTGGAAAAGGTCAGTTTTCATTCCAATCACAAAGAAAGGCAATGCCAAAAAATGCTCAAACTATAACAAATTGCACTCATCTCACACGTTACAAATTAATGCACAAAATTCTCCAAGTCAGGCTTCAACAGTATGTGAACCATGAACTTGCAGATGTTCAAGATGGTTTTAGAAAAGGCAGAGGAAGCAGAGATCAAATGGCCCATCATCGAAAAAGCAAGAGAGTTCCAGAAAAACATCTATTTCTGCTTTATTGACTCTATGGATCACAACAACCTGTAGAAAATTCTTAAAGAGATGGGAATGCCAGACCACCTGACCTACCTCCTGAGGGATCTGTATGCTGATCAAGAAGCAACAGTTAGAACTGGACATGGAATAACAGACTGGTTCCAAATCGGAAAGGAGTACATCAAGGCTGTATATTGTCACCCTGCTTATTTATCTTCTATGCAGAGTACATCGTGAGAAACACTAGACTGGATGAAGCACAAACTGGAATCAAGATGGCCGAGAGAAATAGCAATAACTTCTGATACACCAGACGACACCACTCTTATGGCAGAAAGTGAAGAACTAAAAAGCCTCTTGATGGAAGTGAAAGAGGAGAGTGAAAAAGTTGGCTTAAAAGTCAACATTCAGAAAACTAAGATCATGACATCTGGTCGCATAATTCATGGCAAATAGGAAAACAGTGGAAACAGTGGCAGATTTTATTTTTGGGGGCCCCAAAATCACTGCATATGGTGATTTTAGCCATGAAATTAAAAGAAACTTGCTCCTCAGAAGAAAAATTATGACCAAATTAAACAGCATATTGAAAAACAGAGGTATTCCTTTGGTAACAAAGTTCCATCTAGTCAACTCAGTTCAGTTCCTTTCAGTCACTCAGTTGTGTCTAACTCTTTGTAACCCTATGGACTGCACTATGCCAGACTTCCCTGTCCATCACCAACTCCTGGAGCTTACTCAACTCATGGCAATTAACTTGGTGATGCCATCCAGCCATCTCACCCTCTGTTGTCCCTTTCTCCTCCTATCTTCAACCATTCCCAACATCAGGGTCTTTTCAAATGAGTCAGTTTTTTGCATCAGGTGGCCAAAGTAATGGAGTTTCAGCTTTAACATCAGTCCTTGCAATAGATATTCAGGACTGATTTCCTTTAGGATGGTCTGGTGGATCTTACTGTCCATGGGATTCTCAAGAGTCTTCTCCAACACCACAGTTCAAAGGCATCCATTCTTTGATGCTTAGCTTTCTTTATAGTCCAAAACTCACATACATATATGATTACTGAAAAAAATAAAGCTTACATTAGATAGACATTTGTTGGCAAACTAATGTCTCTGTTTTTTGATATGCTGTCCTGGTTGGTCAAAACTTTTCTTCCAAGGAGTAAGCATATTTTAATTTCATGGCTGCAGTCACCATATGCCGTGATCTTGGAGCCCCCCAAAATAAAGTCATTCACTGTTTCCATTGTTTCCCCATCTATTTGCCATAAATTCTGGGACCAGATGCTATGATCTTAGTTTTCTTTTGAAACTTAAGCCAAGTTTTTCACTCTCCTATTTCACTTTGAGAAATAAATTTAAGGAACTAGATCTGACAGATGGAGTTCCTGATGAACTATGACAGAGGTTCATGACACTGTACAGGAGACAGAGATAAAGACCATCCCCATGGAAAAGAAATGCAAAAAAGCAAAATGGCTGTCTGAGGAGGCCTTACAAATAGTTGTGAAAAACAAAGGAGAAAAGGAAAGATATTCCCATTTGAATGCAGAGTTCCAAATAATAGCAAGGAGAGATAAGAAAGATTTCCTCAGTGATCAATGAAAGAAATAGAGGAAAACAACAGAATGGGAAAGACTAGAGATCTCTTAAAGGAAATTAGAGATACCAAGGGAGTATTTCATGCAAAGTTGGGCACAGTAAAGGATATAAATGGTACGGACCTAACAGAAGCAGATGATATTGAGAAGAGGTGGCAAGAATACACAGAATTGTACATAAAAGATCTTCAGGACCCAAATAATCAAGATGGTGTGATCACTCACCTAGAGCCAGACATACTGGAATACAAAGTCAAGTGGCCTTAGAAACCATCACTACAAACAAAGCTAGTGGAGATGATGGAATTCCAGTGGAGCTATTTCAAATCATGAAAGATGATGCTATGAAAGTGCTGCACTCAATATGCCAGCAAATTTGGAAAACTCATCAATGGCCACAGGACTGGAAAAGGTCAGTTTTCATTCCAACCACAAAAAAAGGCAATTCCAAAGAATGCTCAAACTACCACAAAATTGCAGTAATGCTCAAAATTCTCCAAGATAGGTTTCAACAATACGTGAACTGTGAACGTCCAGATGTTCAAGCTGGATTTAGAAAAGGCAGAGGAACCAGAGATCAAATTGTCAATGTCCACTGGATCATCAAAAAAGCAAGAGAGTTCCAGAAAAACATCTACTTCTGCCTTATTGACCATGCCTAAGCCTTTGACTGTGTGGATCACAATAAACTGTGGAAAATTCTGAAAGAGATGGGAATGCCAGACCACCCGACCTACCTCTTGAGAAACCTGTATGCAGGTCAGGAAGCAACAGTTAGAACTGGACATGGAACAACAGACTGGTTCCAAATAGGAAAAGGAGTACGTCAAGGCTGTATATTGTCACCCTGCTTATTTAACTTATATGCAGAGTACATCATGAGAAACACTGGGCTGGAAGAAGCACAAGTTGGAATGAAGATTGCCAGGAGAAATATCAATAACCTCAGATATGCAGATGACACCACCCTTATGGCAGAAAGTGAAGAACTAAAAAGCCTCTTGATGAAAGTGAAAGAGGAGAGTGAAAAAGTTGGCTTAAAGCTCAACATCCAGAAAACTAAGATCATGGAATCTGGTACCATCACTTCATGGCAAATACATGGGGAAACAGGGGAAACAGTGCTAGAGTTTATTTGGGGGGGGCTCCAAAATCACTGCAGATGGTGACTGCAGCCATGAAATTAAAAGACACTTACTCCTTGGAAAGAAAGTTATGACCAACCTAGACACCATATTTAAAAGCAGAGATATTACTTTGCCACCAAAGGTCCATCTAGTCGAGGCTATGGCTTTTCCAGTGGTCATGTATGGAAGTGAGAGTTGGACAGTGAAAAAAGCTGAGCGCCGACTAACTGATGCTTTTGAACTGTGGTGTTACAGAAGACTCTTGAGAGTCCCTTGGACTGCAAGGAGATCCAACCAGTCCATCCTAAAGGAGATCAGTCCTGGGTGTTCATTGGAAAGACTGATGTTGAAGCTGAAACTCCAATACTTTGGGTATCTGATGTGAAGAGTTGACTCACTGGAAAAGACCCTAATACTGGGAAGGATTGGGGGCAGGAGGAGAAGGGGAAGACAGAGGATGAGTTGGCTGGATGGCATCACTGACTCGAGGGACAAGGGCTTGGGTAGACTCTTGGAGTTGGTGATGATCTGGGAGGCCTGGTGAGCTTCAATTCATGGGGTAGCAAAGAGTCAGACACGTCTGAGCGACTGAACTGATAACTAATTTCACTTTCATCAAGAGACTCTTTAGTTCTTCTTTACTTTCTGCCATAAGGGTGGTTGTCACCTGTGTATTAGAGGTTTTTGACATTTCTCCCAGAATCTTGATTCCAGCTTGTGTTTTATCCAGTCCAGCATTTTGCATGGTGTACTCTGAACAGAAAATAAATAAGCAGGGTGACAATAAACAGCCTTGATGAAGTTGTTTCCCAATTTGGAATAAATCTGCTGTTCTATCTCTAGTTCTAACTGTTGCTTCCTGACCTGCATATACTTTCTCACAAGGCAGCTCAGGTGGTCTGGTATTCCCATCTCTTTCAGAATTTTCCACAGTTTGTTGTGATCCATGCAGTCAAAGGATTCACATAGTTGATAAAGCAGAAGTAAATGTTTTTCTGGAACTCTTTTGCTTTTTCGATGATGCAACAGATGTTGGCAATTTGATCTCTGGTTCCTCTGCATTTTCTAAATTCAGCTTGAACATCTGGAAGTTCATGATTTGCATACTGTTGAAGCCTTGCTTGGAGAATTTTGAGCCTTACTTTATCAGCATATGAGATGAGATCAATTGTGCGGTAGTTTGAGCATTCTTTGGCATTGATTTTCCTTGGGATTGGAATGAAAACTGACCTTTTCCAGTCGCGTGGCCATTGTTGAGTTTTGCAAATGTGCTGGCATATTGAGTGCAGAACTTTCACAGCATCATCTTTTAGGATTTGAAATAGCTCAACTGGAATTACATCAACTCCACTAGCAATGTTCATAGTAATGCTTCCTAAGGCCCACTTGACTTTGAATTCCAAGATGTCTGGCTCTAGGTGAGTGATCACACCATTGTGATTATCTGGGTCATGAAGATCTTTTTTGGAAACTTCTTATATATATTCTTGCTACCTCTTCTTAATATCTTTTGTTTATGTTAAGTCCATATAAGTCCATATCATTTCTGTCCTTTACTGTGTTCAACTTTGCATGAAATACTCCCCCAGTATCTCTAATTTCCTTGAAGAGAGCTCTAGTCTTTCCTATTCTGTTTTTTTGCCCTCTATTTCTTTGCACTGATCACTGAGGAAGGCTTTCTTATCTCTCCTTGCTATCCTTTGCAACTCTGTATTCAAATGGGTATATCTTTCCTTTTCTTCTTTGCCTTACTATTCTCTTCTTTTCACAGCTATATGTAAGGCCTCCTCAGACAGCCATTTTCTCTTTTTGCATTCCTTTTTCTTGAGGATGGTCTTGAGCACTGCCTCCTGTAGAATGTCACGAACCTCCGGCCATAATTTTTCAGGCACTCTGTCTATCAGATCTAACCCTTTGAATCTATTTCTCACTTTGACTGTATAATCACAAGGGATTTTATTTAGGTCATACCTGAATTGTCTAGTTGTTTTCCCTACTTTCTCAATTTAAGTCTGAATTTGGCCATAAGGAGTTCATGATTTGAACCACAGTCAGATCCCTGTCTTGTTTTTGCTGACTGTATATAACTTCTCCATTTTTGGGCTGCAAAGAATATAATCAATCTGATTTCAGTATTGACCATATGGTGATATTGATGTGTAGAGTCTTCTCTTGTGTTGTTGGAAGAGGGTGTTTGCTATGGCCAGTGTGTTCTCTTGGCAAAACTCAATTAGCCTTTGCCCTGCTTCATTCTGTACTCCAAGGCCAAATTTGCCTCTTACTCCAGGTGTTTCTTGACTTTGAACTTTTGCTTTCCAGTCCCCTAAAATGAAAAGGACATCTTTCTTGGGTGTTAGTTCTAGAACGTTTTGTAGGTCTTAACAGATCCATTCAACTTCAGCTTCCTCAGCATTACTGATCAGAGCAGATACTTGGATTACTGTGATATTGAAAGGTTTGCCTTGGAAACGAACAGAGATCATTCTGTCATTTTTGAGATTGCATCCAAGTACTGCATTTCAGACTCTTTTGTTGACTATGATAGCTATTCCATTTCTTCTAAGGGATTCTTGCCCACAGTAGTAGATATAATGGTCATGTGAATTAAATTCACCCATTCCAGTCCATCTCAGTTCTCTGATTCCTAGAATGTCGATGTTCACTCTTGCCATCTCTTGTTTGATCACTTCTAATTTGCCTTGATTCATGAAGCTAACATTCCAGATTCCTATGCAATATTGTTCCTTCCAGCATTGGACTTTACTTCCATCACCAGTCACATCCACAACTGGGTGTTATTTCTGCTTTGGTTCCATCTCTTCATTCTTTCTAGAGTTATTTCTCCATTGGTCTCCCGTAGGATATCGGGCACCTACCAACCTGGGGAGTTCATCTTTCAATGCCCTATTTTTTTGCCTTTTCATACTGTTCATGGGCTTCTCAAGGCAAGAACACTGAAATGGTTTACCATCCCCTTCTCCAGTGGACCACGTTTTTTTTGTCAGAACTCTCCAGCATGACCCATCCATCTTGGGTGGCCCTACCCAGCATGCCTCATAGTTTCTATGAATTAGACAAGGATGTGGTGCATGTAATCATATTGCTTAGTTTTCTGTGATCGGGTTTTCATTCTGCCTGCCCGCTGATGGAGAAGGATAAGAAGGATAAGAAGCTTATGGAAGCTTCCTGATGGGTGAGACTCACTGAGGGGGAATATGGGTCTTGTTCTGATGGGTGGGGCCATGCTCAGTAAATCTTTAATCCAAGTTTCTGTTAATGGGTGGGGCTGTGTTCTCTCCCAGTTATTTGACCTGAGGCCAAACTATCTATAGTGGAGACAGTGAAGATAATGGTGACCTCCTTCACCAAGTACCATGCATGCATTGCTACACTCAGTGGCCCAACCCTGCAGTAGGCCACTGCTTACCCACATCTCTACTGGAGCCCCCTGACACTCACGGGCAAGTCTGGGTCAGTCTCTTGTGGGGTCACTGCTCCTTCTCCTGGCTCCTGGTGCACACTGTGTTTTGTCTGTGCCCTTCAAGAGTCTGTTTCCCAGTCCTCTGTAAGTTCTGGTGGCTGTATAGTGGGATTAATGGTGACCTCCTCCAAGAGGAGGGATATGTCTATGCCATACCCAGGACTACTGCACCCAGAGCCCCTGGCCCTGCAGCAGTCCTCTGCTGACCCATACCACCACAGGACACACTCAAACACAGTTCTGGCTCAGTCCCTGTGGGGTCTCTGTGTTCCTGGTGCTCACAAGGTTTATTTGAGCCCTCTGAGTGTCTCTGGAAGTATGGGGTTTGATTCTAAATGCAATTTCACCCCTCCTACCTTCTTGCTCGGGCTTCTCCTTTGCCCTTGGATGAGGGGTGTCTCCTCAAGGTCACCCAGCACAACCACGCTCCATGCCTAACATCTTTCTGGGGCTTCTTTGCCGTTCGTCATCAGGTATCTTCTCAAAGTCACTCCAGTGTGGCGCAGCCACCAGTCCCATGCCTACCATCTTGTCAAAGCTATAGTTTTTCCAATAGTCATGTAGGGTTGTGAGAGTTGGACTATAAAGAAAGCTGAGCACCGAATAATTGATGCTTTTGAACTGTGGTCTCGGAGAAGACTCTTGAGTATCCCTGGGAAAGCAAGGAGATCCAACCAGTTCATCAGAAAGGAAACCAGTCTTGAATGTTCATTGGAAGGACTTGATGTTGAAGTTGAAACTCCAATACTCTGGCCACCTCATAGGAAGAACTGACTCATTTGAAAATATCCTGATGCTGGGGAAGATTGAAGGCAGAGAAGAAGGGGATGACAGAGGATGAGATGGTTGGATGGTATCAGCTACTCTATGGAAGTGAGTCTGAGTAAACTCCAGGAGTTGGTGATGGACAGGGAAGCCTGGTGTGCTGTAGTCCATGGGGTTGCAAAGTCAGAAATGACTGAGCAACTGAACTGAACTGAACTGATTTTGACAGGCATTAGGTAATATCTCGTTGTGGTTTTGATTTGTATTTCTCTGATTATTTACAATGTTGAGCATCTTTATGTGCCTATTAGCCATCTGTATATCATCTTTGGAAAAATATTTATTCAGGTCTTCCACCCATTTTTGAATTGCAAAAAATGCTTTTTTTCAATATTGAGTTGTATGAACTGTTTATATATGTTGGATATTAACTCCTTGCTGATCATATCATTTGCAAATATTTTTCTTCCATTCAGTAGGTTGTCTTTTCATTTTCTTAATGGTTTCTTTCACTAAGCAAAAGTGTAGTTAGGTCATTATTTGTTTTTGTTTCTTTTGCCTTAAGAGACATGTTCAAAAAAATTGGTATAATTTATATCAGAATGTTCTGCCTATGTTCTCTTCTAAGAATTTTACATAGAGGAAGTGATTTTAAGCTAAATGATTTTTTGGGGGAGTGCAAAGTTTTCAGATAAAATCTGTAGTGGGCAAGAAGAGAGAGAAAATATGCATTCCAGGAAAGGAGAACTGCCCATTCAAAGGCCTATGGACATGAAAGAGAACAACATATTTGAGAAAGGGCTGGGAAATTAATATGTTTTAAATAATTTGGAACTTGACCAAGGATGTTTCTAGTGGTAGAGTATTGGGCTACTTAAGAAAGTACAAAGGGAGAGTTTGGATTATGTGTATATGGAATGTTTTTGGTATAGGGAAATCCATAACAGGGATAACTGCTTAAACCTGTCCCCTTGGTTTATCTTCCTCAGCCATGCCCC
The DNA here is from genome assembly GCA_007570785.1 of Antilocapra americana. Classification (NCBI taxonomy): domain Eukaryota; kingdom Metazoa; phylum Chordata; class Mammalia; order Artiodactyla; family Antilocapridae; genus Antilocapra; species Antilocapra americana. The sequence goes on from ML663565.1 coordinate 29,995,740, forward strand.
CAGGTCTAGGCTGGAGCATTTTTCCCCTGTCAATTTACCATCAGGATCCATTTTACATTATTACTGGTTAACATCATGTCTATCTGTTACAGGGGTACAATCTCTTCCACCTTGTCCTCTCTACTATGCCCAATACAAGTTTATAAACATACATCAAACTGAATACATATGTATCTCACTTAATTAAACTCCAAGGAACAATAATAAATACATGCTTTGCATTTCACATAGCACTTGTGCTTTATACTTATTAATCTATTCAGTACCCAACAATGTGGGTAATACCATCATTCTCATTTGAATAGTTGAGTCAACTAACAAACAAAAAAATCTCCCTCTTGTTCCTTAGAAAATAATCATCTTAAAACCCTATTTCTGTCATTTTTAACCTACATTTCTATGCCAATTTATTTGAAAATAAAGATGCTGTTTCTGAAAAATATAAAACCACTTTGCATTTGTGAATGTGTGTTACCTTTTCCTCCAAATGAGAAATGCAAAATTTTTGAAATGATGATCATACATTACAAATTCCTCTGTGTTTCTTAGGACCTATAAACCATCTGTACCTTTTAAGTAGTTTAAGTTGCATCTGCAGACATACAGCCAAAAAGAAGGTACCAAAACATGTCATTTGTTGTGATCCTCTTACAAAGATTCTTGTAGTCAGGGATACAGGAATTTCATGACTGAGCCTCTCATGAGAATCATTTTAAAAGCCACAGACTCTTGCTTTTTCTGTGATGCACATTTCTAAGGCATTCTCTTGACTTTAAAGGACATATATCAGTGTATTACAATGTGAACATATATCAGTTCATCAATGTGAACCACCTACTTAAATTTTTTTATTATATAGATTTCAGACTAATGGTTTGATTATCACATAAAAAAGATTAATGAGCATATTAATATGTTACAATTCCATCAATATTTCATAACCTATGAGGGAAAACAAAATTTTTAATCTTAAATGCAGTATCTATATTAAATATAATACCTACACTAATTATAATTTACATTCATCTATTTGTTGAATCAACTTATTTTTTAGAAGAAATGTACTTTTTCTCCCATTAAGACTATATATTATTAAAATTTTCATTTATTGCCTCAAATTTTTATTTAAACTATCCTATAATTCAGAATTAAAGTTTTTTCCTCAATTAGCTAAGTAGATAAAATATAACTCTGCTTTTAATGAAAACTTACGTATGGTTTTATAGATTTTTATCATCATTATTCTCCTTAAAGTCAGGTAACATCTACCTTCTCTTTCAGTACTGACATGAAGCCCCTGTTGGGAC
>ML663565.1:29997056-30178534 GCA_007570785.1 Antilocapra americana
GAATAGTCTTTATGAAAATCTTTCATTTGTTAAAAGCTAGAACTCTTATTTAATAATCTTCTTTAACTACAGTCAGCAATGGAAACTCATTGCTTCCTGAAGTGGTCAATTACATTTGAAAAGCTCTAGTTGTGAGAGAGATTTTCTTTAAATTACAGCTAATCCAACTTAACTATAATTTTAAGTTAAGTTATTTTGTCCGTTTCATGGCTCAGCCATGAAATTCCTATATCCCTGAATCCAAGAAACTTAGTAAATTAAGTTATTTGAAGGGGACAACAGAGGATGAGATGGTTGGATGGCATCACCAACTCAATGGACATGAGTTTCAGTCAACTCTAGGAGTTGGTGATGGACAAGGAAGCCTGGCATGCTGCATTCCACAGGGTCACAAACAGTTGGACAGAAGTAAGTAACTGAACTGAACTGACTCCTTTTTCATTCAGCAGCTGTTAATGAATGAGAAAACCGATAGTACAGAGTTGATAATCTAGAAATCTGTCTATTGCGAACTTGTAATTTAATTAAGACTCCCTCCCTATCTCAAACTACAATGCACCTATTATAAGGGTAATCCAGAGATTGGAAACATGTTAGTTTGCAGTGAAGAAAAAGAAATCACATTTAAAATCTTAATACAGATAATAACTGAATAAATATAAAAGGAGCATCCCAAATCAATGGAGAGATAATTATTTAATAAACAGATTACAAGTTAGCATTCTAAAAAATATTTAGTTTGGTTCTTTATACAATATCACACACCAAAAATAAAAAAAAATGACTTTTAACCAAATAGCTAAATGTAAACAACAAACTTTACCCAGACAAGAAGATACATTGTCCATTAGATATCTTTTGGGTGTTCAGTGGTAAGGAATCCACCTGCCAGGGGGACACGGCTATTACCCCTGGGTCAGGAAGATCTCCTGGAGGAGGGCATGGCAACCCACTCCAGTATTCTTGCCTGGAAAATCCCATGGAGAGAGAAGCCTGATCAGCTACAGTCCATGGGGTCAAAAAATGGTTGGACATGACTTAACAATCATACAACAATAATTAAACATCTTTAAAGTAAAAAATTTCTCATCTGGAAGCAAGAGGAGAAATTCCAAAGGAAAGTGTGTATGAATTCAAATATATTCAAAGCATAGTTGTAGATTAAAGCATGAAAAAGAAAAACTAGAATTAAAAGCCAAACAACATAGGAAACATAGTGGCAACAACTGTAACAGATCAAAGGTTAATCTCTTCATTATCTAAAAAAGCTTATAAAATAAATAGGAAGAAAAACATAAAGATAAAGAGACAAACAAACAGATATGTCCCAAAAGCAGAAAAATAATTAACAAATATTTGGGAAAATTTTCATTCCTATAAGTAATCAAATGCAAATTAAAATAATCATTAAAAATTTGACTGTTAATAATTAAACAATATAAAACTTAAACTTGGCAAAGCTCTTATTGCTCCTTAGTGCAATCTTTTTGAATTAGTATTTGGTATTATGTACAATAAATACATGCATGCAGCAGCAAAATAACTCTCTTGTGAGATTTTTCCAAGGAAATAATTTAAATATGAATAGAAATGATATCCGACGATGCACATCACACTATTACTGATACTAAACCAGTTTAAAATAATCTTGAATAAATAGGCAAAATATAATTATATAATATAATACTACATATAGAAACCCCTAAAGACGCCACATGAAAACTGTTAGAATTGACAAATAAATTTAGCAAGGTAGCAGGGTACAACACTAACTTACAGAAAGTTGTTACATTTCTTTACACTGACAATGAAATATCAGGAAAGGAATGTAAAAAGCAATCCCTTTTAAATTGAATCAAAAATTAAATACTTAAGAATAAACCTGACCAAGGAGGTAAAAAATTTATATGTGAAAAGCATAAAACTTTAATAAAGGAAACTGAAGATGATTTATAAAAATGGAAAGATATACTATGCTCACAGATTGAAAGAATTAATATTGTTAAAATGGCCATAATGCCCAAAGCAACCTACAGATTTAACTGCCTATCAACTTACCCATGGCATTTTTCAAGGAACTAGTACAAGTAATTCTAAAATTTATATGGAACCATAAAAGATATTAATAAAGCTGAGATCTTGACATCTGGTATCATTACTTTATGGCAAATTAAAGGGGGAAAAGTGGAAGGAGTGACAGATTTCCTTTTCTTGGGCTCCACAATCACTGTGGATTGTGACTATATCTATGCAATTAAAAGACACTTGCTCCTTGGGAGGAAAACTATGACAAACCTAGACATCATATTAAAAAACAGAGACATCACTTTGTCAACAAAGATCTGTATAGTCAAAGTTATCACTTTTCCAGTAGTCATATACAGATGTGAGAGATGGGTCATAAAGAAGGCTGAGTGCTGAAGAATTGATGCTTTTGAACTGTGGTGTTGGAGAAGGCTCTTGAGAGTCCCTTGGACTGCAAGGAGATCAAACAAGCCAATCCTAAAAGAAATCAACCCTGGATATTCATTGGAAGGACTGATGCTGAAGCTGAAGGTACAATACTTTGGCCACCTGATGGGAAGAGATGACTCACTGGAAAAGACTCTGATGTGGGTAAAGACTGAGGGCCAGAGGAGGAGGGGGCAGCAGAGGATGAGATGATTAGACAGCATCACCAAATCAATGGATATAAATTTGAGCAAATCCAGGAGCTAGTGAGGACTGGGGAGTCTGGATTGCTACAAAGCCTGGGGTAGTAAAGAGTTGGGCATGACTTAGCAACAGAACAACAAAACACAGTATGAGTGACCTAGAATTGCCAAAACAATCCTGAGGGAAAAGAACAAAGCTAGAGGCATAACCCTCCTAGACTTCAGATAATACCTCAAAGCTACAGTAATCAAGATGGCATGATGCTGGCACAGACACATGGATCAGTGGAAGGGAATAGAGAGACTAGAATAAACCCACACACCTACTGTCAATCTTCAAGAAAGGAGGCAAAAATAAACAATGGACAAAAGACAGTCTTTTCAGCAAGTGGTACTGGGAACGTACAATACCTGCATGCAAATCAATGAAGTTAGAGCACACCTATACAGAGCACAAAAATAAATTCAAAATGGCTTAGATACTTATGTATGAGACATGCTTATATATAAAACTCCTAGAGGGGAACATAGGCAAAACGTTCTTTGAAATAAACCATAAGAATGTTTTCTTAGGTCAGTATTCTAAGGCAATATAAATAAAAACAAAAATAAATTGGATCTAATCAAACACATAAGCTTTCTACAGCAAAGAAAGCATAAACAAAAAGATAACTCACAGACTGGGAGAAAATGTTTGCAAATGATGCAATCAACAAGGGCTTAATTTCCAAAATGTGCAAATAGCTTGTACAGACCATTAAAAAACAATAACAATAAACAAACCAATCAAAAAATGGGCAGGGTATCAAAATAGACATTTCTCCCAAGAAGACACACAGGTTACCAACAGACACAGGAAAAGATGCTCAACATCACTAATTATTAGAGAAACGCAAATCAAAATTACAGTGAGCACTGCCCAACACTGGTCAGAATGAACATCATGTCAGTTCAGTTCAGTTCAGTCGCTCAGTCGTGTCCGACTCTTTGCGACCCCATGAACAGCAGCATGCCAGGCCTCCCTGTCCATCACCAACTCCCAGAGTCCACCCAAACCCATGTCCATTGAGTCGGTGATGCCATCCAGCCATCTCATCCTCTGTCGTCCCCTTCTCTTCCTGCCCCCAGTCCTTCCCAGCATCAGGGTCTTTTCCAATGAGTCAACTCTTTGCACAAGGTGGCCAAAGTATTGGAGTTTCAGCTTCAACATCAGTCCTTCCAATGAACACCCAGGACTGATCTCCTTTAGGATGGACTGGTTGGATCTCCTTGCAGTCCGAGGGACTCTCAAGAGTCTTCTCCAACATCACAGTTCAAAAGCATCAATTCGTCGGCCCTCAGCATTCTTCACAGTCCAACTCTCACTTCCATATATGACTACTGGAAAAACCATAGCCTTGGCTAGATGGACCTTTGTTGACAAAGTAATGTCTCTGCTTTTCAATATGCTCTCTAGGTTGGTCATAACTTTCCTTCCAAGGAGTAAGTGTCTTTTAATTTCATGGCTGCAGTCACCATCTGCAGTGATTTTGGAGCCCCCCAAAATAAAGTCTGACACTTTTTCCACTGTTTCCCCATCTATTTCTCATGAAGTGATGGGACCAGATTCCATGATCTTAGTTTTCTGAATGTTGATCTTTAAGCCAACTTTTTCACTCTCCTCTTTCACTTCCATCAAGAGGCTTTTTAATTCTTCTTCACTTTCTGCCATAAGGGTGGTGTCGTCTGCATATCTGAGGTTATTGATATTTCTCCTGGCAATCTTGATTAAAGACCTACAAATAACAATTGCGAGAGTGGGTATGGGGAAATGGGAACCTTCTACACTACTGGCAGGAATATAAGCTGGTGCACCCACTATGGAAAACAGTATAGACTCCTCAAAAAATTAAAAAGAAGAGTTGCCGTATGATGCAGCAGTCTCACTCCTGGGCATATATTCAGACAAAACTATAACTCAAAAAGATCACATACATCCTTATATTCATAACAGCACTATTTACAACAGGGAAGACATGGAAACAACTTAAATGTCCATCAATAGATGAATGAATAAAGAAGTGGTATAGATACACAATAGAAGACTACTCAGCCATAAAAAGAGTGAAATAATGCCATTTGGAGCAGCATGGATGGACCTAGTAATTATCATATAAGGTGAAATAAGTCAAAAAAGAAAGACAAATACCACATGATATCACTTATACATAGAATCTAAACTATGACATAAATGAACCCATCTATGAAACAGAAACAGATTCATAGACATAGAACAGACTTTGGTTGTCAAGGTAGGGGAGAGGAAGGGGTGGATTGGGAGTTTGGGACTAATAGATTCAAACTATTGTATACAGAATGGATAAACAACAAGGTTCTACTGTGTATCAAAAGTAACTATATTCAATATCCTGTGATAAACCATAATTGAAAAGAATATGGCAAAGAATGCATATTTTGGTCTAACTAAATCACTTTGCTGAATAGCAGAAATTAACACAACATTGTAAATCAACAAAACCTCAATAAAATTAAAAATATAATTAGATTAAATATAGCTATTAAAATATAAGAATTGATTACAAAAGTAAACATTACTAAGGTGCTACTGTGGGACCAAAATATTTTTCCTAGGTATTTAATTGTATCATTCATTCCACTTAATTCCCTCACAGAAACTCTGGAAGGATAACTAAGTTTGAGAGGAGAAAACTGAGAAACAGAGTTTAAATGGTTTCCTCCAGATCACAGTAAAAGTGGAAAAGTAAAAAACGAGTAATCTGATTACAAGCTTTGAGTTTTTAATTGATACTATAAAACAAAAACTATTTATTCAGGCTGCCACACGATTTGCTATTTCTTATGACATTAAATGATTAAAATAATGCAAAATCACACATAAAGCTCAACAATCATATTTTAAACTATGAAATAAAATTACATAACATGAATCAAAATGCCAATATAATATAGCATGGTACATTGTTAGGTGATTTGTCACCTTAAATTTCTAAACCTTTCATAGTATCTTTATGCTATTTTCATAAAATGATTAAAAACAAATATGTAAATCCTATTTCCAATAACATGATGAGCTAAGCTATCTGGACTATCCCTTCTGTAGAAAACAATCAGAGCTTTTAACATTGTCTTAAAAATCATTTTTAAAGTTTCAAATATGTGACAAGATAGCAAATCAAAGAGAAGGTAAGCATATCAATGATGCTGTACTTGCTTTGAGAGCATTCACTGAACTAGCAAAATCGAGTTTTCTTTATGATGGCCAACTGGAGAATGAGGACCAAAATTAAACACAGTCATTGGTCAAGCCCAGAGTTTCAACAGAGAAGAACACTGAAACTTTAAATGTCTATAGGTTAGTAGACATGTCTTACACAGGACTGGGAAATAGACTCTTGGAGGGCAAAAACAGAACCTGTGTACACCACGACCAAGGAGAAAGGAGCAGTGACCCCATAAGAGACTGACCCGGACTTCAGGAGGCTCCAGTGGAGGCCTGGGTCGGTGGTGGCCTGCTGCAGGGTTGGGGCACTGAGTGTAGCAGTAACCTTCTGCGTGGAACGTTCTGAAGGAGGTCACCATTATCTTCATTACCTCCACCATAGTTTGGTCCCAGGTAAAATAGCAGGGAGGGAACATACCTCCACCCATCAACAGAAAATTGGATTAAAGATTTACTGAGCACAGCCCTGCCCATCAGAACAAGACCTAGTTTCCCTCTCAGTCAGTCTCTCCCATCAGGAAGCTTCCACAAGCCTCTTATCCTTCTCCATCAGAGGGCAGACAGACTGAAAACCACAGTCACAGAAAACTAACCAATCTGATCACATGGACCACAGCCTAGTCTAACTTAATGAAACTATGAGCCATTCCATGTAGAGCCACCCAAGACCGATGGGTCATGGTGGAGAGTTCTGAAAAAATGTGGTCCACTGGAGAAGGGAATGGTAAACAACTTCAGTATTGTTGCCTTGAGAACCCCATGAACAGTACAAAAAGGTAAAAAAATAGGACACTGAAAGATGAACTCTCCATATTGGTAGGTGCCCAATACACTATGGGAGATCAGAGGAGAAATAACTCGAAGAAAAGAAGTGAATGCTGGGCTCCTCTGTGAGATCAGTTCCACAGATTTCTGAGTGGGAGGCTCAAAGGTCCTCTGAGGAGCACACTATTTCTGAGTCAAGCCTCTTGGACCAAGGAAAGGAAGGAATCTTGAATTGATCTCAACAGGACTCCCCTCAAGTTCCCCAAATTTGCTGATCTCCCTAAACATCATCAGACAACCTGTTAAGAAAGAAAAGCTAAATTTACCAGAGCCCTAAAGTAAGGGAAACATTACCTCAGCAATGCTTTAGCAGTGATTCAGAAAGTGGGAGTCAGAAAAGGGATATTCGTAGGATCTGGTGGTCTTGGCACAAGCAGCTTAAAATGAGACTCTCCTGGCAGGAAACGGACTGGATTTTGCAAAGTCTGTGACATCAAACTTCCAGGCTTGGTAGTAAACATTGCAAAGTAATCATCTTGAATTGTCCTGAAGCTGTTGTCTCATAGTCTTATACACAGTTTCTTAAGCAAGTAGTGGTGGCATTCACTGGTTCATAGTTTTATCCTCCCTGAGCAAAGATTTCTTGGAACAAATAATAGAGTCAGGTTGACAACACTTAGTTCTTAGCCCTAATGGTTATATTTGATGCAGTTGGTTGCAGTTCCCAATCCAAAATACTAAAAAGAGTATAAGTTAATGTCATACTTAATGTTCAGAAGTAAGCAAAATAACTACATAGTTTAAGAGTTCATATATAGGTCACATTATTACTTAGAACAACAAAGAATTAGAACAGTCAAGAACCAGGGTGATGGTTACCTCTGAGATGAGCGGCAAGGTGTTGACCTAGAATGAGCATTTGAAAACGTTCTAGAATTTTGACATTTAGTTTCATGACTTTTGTAGTGGCTATACGAATATCCATTTTATAACCATTCTTTAAATTGTTCTTATATTCAACAATCTGCTGAATGTATGCTATTCTAACAGTTGTAAATTAAAATGCATGCTCTAAGTTTAAAGCTATAACCCTGCTACTTTTCTGAATTTCAGTTATAACTCCTATCTCTTCTTGAGTCCTTTGCACCTGAAAAACCTTGACAATGTCACCTGCCTTTCTCATCTTCATTTTCCATTAAAAAGTGTCAATGACTAAAGTACTATTTTTGTGAAGATTAAATAAAGTATATAACTTAAATGGCATTTGTTTTGTCATTTTCACTGTCAATAATAATGATGATGATGGTATCTCATCACATTTCTAACTATTCCTCTCTGTATTCTGAATATTGATACACAGAGCTCTGAAAAGATTTCTTTCCATTTTTATTTTCCACTTACATATTGACACATAGAATTTTGAAAACATATTTTCACTTTTGAACTACTGGAGGTTTCTTCTGTGTGTGACTGCAATTTATCACTGAGACTATTTCTGTGATTCCTTGTTCTTTTGTTTTACTAACCTCTCCTAGGTTTCTTTGCTGGCCCTGCTCATTTCCCCAACCTGATGACACTGAAGCCCCACAGAACTCAGAGTTTGAGTTCTTCCTTTTTATATCAAGATTATTTTTATCTAGTCTCCTGGCTTTAACCCCTGTCTCTGTAAGCTGATGACCTCTGACTTTATACCTCCCTCCTGGCCTTCCACTTTGTAAGTCTCCAAATCTTAAGAGTTATAATTAACTTCTTTCTTTTTTTCATGTCCCACATCAGATCCATTACAATTATTTCCATCTCTTCCTTCAAAGTATATCCAAAATCCAACTGCTTCTCACTACCTCCTCTGCTATCCCCTTAGTTTAGCTCACAGTTTTCTCTAACCTAAATTTTTAAAAATAGTCTGGTCTCTATTTCTACAATCATTCCAGTTTATTCATAACACACTGATCAAATTTATTCTGTGATAACATGAGGTCATGTCTTTCCTCTGCTCAAAACCCCTCCAAATATCCCCACTTTATTCAAATTTAAAGCCAAAATATTTTAAATTACATATTGTCACCACCTGACTTATAATTTCACCGTCATACACACACATACATAAAGCACTTCTCATATCCCTTCTCTGATTGTTTTTTCTTCAGGATCTGCGCCTCTCTCTCTAACCTTACCTCTCTGACCTCATCTCCTCTTCTTTTAGTTCACTGTGCTACAGCCACACTTTCCTCAACACTACAGGCACATGCACATCTCATAAACCTTTGCAGTTTCCCCTCCCTGGACATCTGATCTTGGATTTCCATGAGTCTCACTGCCTCACCTTCTTCAGTGATACCTTCTCCACCAGACCTTCTCTGACTTTTCCGTTTATAAGTACAACTCTCCCCAGCCCACATTCCTGGCACTCCTCATCCTCCTTTTTGGATTATATTTTCTTAATAAACTATATTCACTCTATATAATCACTATATATATGTATATACATATATATTTACCATATATATATATCCACTGTATATATATTCACTAAAATGCAATTAACTTATTTTTATAAATTTTTAGTTAAACACACAAACACAGAAGGATTTTCACATTTGTTTACTGCTATTCCCTCAGGACATAGAATACTGCTTGATAACCAGTAGATAGTCAATAAATGTTTGTTGAATGAATAGATGGATGCATGAATGGATGGACATATCTAATCTAACATCTCCCATGATATATGATGTTTCAGTTTTACCTGGAAACAGTCTCATATATATGGCATAGACTAAACAAAGCCCATCATATCCAGAATATGTAATCATGCTATCTGCACCATGCATGTCGTTTGCTCTTTATTTCCCATGCCCTTTTCCTACCAGAGTTCATAGTTTAACTGGAAGAAAATGAGGAAACAATCTTTGTGCATTCTTGCCAGTCAAGTTGAGTTTACATTTTGAAACCTCCTAAAATATCTCCTTGATTTGTCTTAATGGTGTCATTCATCTTGTGTCAGGGATAGAAGGGGACTATCTGACTTCTGTCCACTTAATTGATATTGAAACATGTTTTCCTCCTTAATGAATATACAACCTCCCGGAAGTAGGTCAATTCAGTGACTGGTAAAGAATAACTTAAAGGCCATCAGAGCTTGAAAAGTAGCTAGTGTCTTTGTTTGGCTGTTAGAATACCATCGACTGCATGACTTTACATACACAAAAATTGGTTCTCACAGTTTTAGAGGCTAGGAAGCTCAAGAGCAGAATTGTGAGCATGGCCAAGCTCTGGTGAGCCTGCTTCTGGCTGCACATTCCCAGCCTCCCACATGGTGGGAGGGGTCAGGGGTTCACCAGCGGTCTCTTCTGTAAGGGCACTCATTCCATTCATGAAAGCTCTGCCCTCGTGACCTAACCACCTACCCAAGGTCTCATCTCCTTTGACCATCACATAAGTGGTTAGGATTTAAGCCTATGAATCTGGGGAGAGTAAACACATCTGTTGCAATAGTTTGTTAACTTCCTGGACAAGGGAACATTTCAGGGGGAGTTAGGTGTGAGAAAGAGTGAGTTCATGGTGGTCATGCTAATTAAGAACTGTATTTCAGTTATGACTCAAATGAGCTCATAGGTTTGAACACAGTTAATATGAGGGAGAATGGATAAATGACTGAGTCTCTTCACCATTCACCTGAAACTATCACATTGTTAACTGGCTATACCCCAATACAAAATGCTTTTGGTGCTAAAAAACAAATAATAATTAAAAAAAAGATTCAATTGTTCATTGCTCAGGAAAATCTTCATTTAATTCAAGTAAAAATCTAGTATCTCAGAGTCTCTCAAAATTGACTGCCCTTTATCAGATCGAGGTGATCTGAACCTGTAATGATAAAACACAACATTCAATTTGGACAGCCCTAGACAAATGCTCCTATAAGTGAAAGTTTCCCTTTTAAGCTACCTGTGGCTGTATAATTTCTAATTTTCAGCAAAGATAACAGACATGACACCATATACATTACTTACAGAGTCAAAATTTTCTGCTTTATCTACTGTAGAAAAAAAGCATTTCTTCCCTAAAAACATGCATTCAATTTAGAGGTAGAGGGAAAAATTTTAACTGTTTTTTCATTCATTCACTCTTTAATATATTCCATGTATGACTGGTGCTAGATACAATGCTTTTTATCTATTTTTCTAATTAGCTGTAATTTTTTCTTATTGCCTCATTCTGTATGTTACCTTTTCCCATTTGATTACTTCTTATTACTAGCTGAACTATTCTATCTTCAGTTTGATGAATTCTTCTTGACATTTCTAGTATGTTTGTTTAGTAAGAGTCTTTCAACAAGTATACAGAGGAAAGTACATCTACCAGGAAGATTAACCTATTGAAACCCATGTAGGACACCGGTTATCAACATCTCTTAACAATTAAATTATTTCATTCTTTTAGTCATTCAACATTTGCTGATAAAGAGATAAGTGGCAGACATTCTGTTATATGCCAGGAATGTTCTTAGAGACATATTTCTTTGAAGCACTGCAGTAAGACAACTATGAAATAAATTATTATGCCAAATTTCTTACTTGCTCCATTCATTCTCTGGAACTTAAAAGCAAGGCTCCTCAGGCCAGATTCCCAGGACTGCTGGCTCTTCCCAATAGAATTTGTTCATTATCAATGGTTAAGGTTGAGCAATTAGGGGTAGCTACTAGCGAACCCAGAGATACCTAACATTTATATTTTAAACAATATACTAGACATCATTCTACTAATCAGAAAATGAGAGACTTAAATTTGTGGATCTGTCTTAGCCTATGGCTAACCTTTAGTCTTGCAGACCATTGATACAATTGCTTGTCACTTCTATTTTGATCTATAGATCTTCAACGTGAATATTACCTGGGAATATATTAGAAATGTAGACTCCAAGGTGATTCCCAGCCCTATTGAACTATAATGTACATTTTTTACACAATCCCCAGGTGATTTGTATGTACGTAAAAATTTGAGAAGCTGCCGTAAATCATTTTGACTTTTTGAGCCATTCCTTGTAAGTGATTAAAGTTCTTTCTTCCACTTGGTTATATTATTAATTTCAGCAAAAATTGAAACAGAGAGAAGAAACAGGAATAAAATTTTTGACTTCACAGAGGCCAGTAAGCAGGCTTTATTAGACCCTGTAGATCGATCTAGGGTTCTAATGAAATGGTGGCAAAGATAAGTGGCAAAATCCTTTAAAAGTTTTGACACCTGTTGACATTATTGAAAATGCCTTCAAAGCAATCTGAAATCCTCATACAAGAATAATGTAACCTGCCCATCAGAAGCCTTTTGAACACTTGTAACTAATTGATGTTCACCCCTCCAGGCATCAAACGCAATTACTGTGCTACTTGGTGTACAATTTAACTTGAAGTTGACATACTGAAGGCAGAGAAGCACAAACAGTAAAGGTATAAAGAAGTCCACTTAGAGGGACAGCATCTTTCATTTCATTTCTGGATCTCAAAGGACCCTGGTCAACATGTGAACCCTCAATCGTACTGCTGATCTACTGTGAAGATGAAACAAACAAAGGTGAAATTCTATAATACCATGTTTAAGTATATATGATGTGTGGAGAAGTACCTTATAATGAAATTAACACTGAAGTCATGCTAAAAAAAATTGTTTTTCAATCTAAAGTGCTATTTGTCACTATTTAATCTGAAGAAAAATAATTTGGGGCCTGTGTTTCATCATCTGCAAACTTGGGTGCTGAGTCACCCAACCACAGTTTGTCAATTGCCCTGGGCTGAGGTTTAGCAATTATGAAGAGTTTAATTGGCAGTGGGGCTGCCCCAATGACTCAGTGGCAAAGACTTCACCTGCAATACAGGAGACGCAGGTTCTATTCATGTGACCGGAATATCCCCCGGAGAAGGAAATGGCAATAGACTCCAGTATTTTTGCCTGGAAAACCCCGTGGTCAGAGAAGCCTGGTGCACTCACGTGCTCTCTCACTCCTACTCTTACTTGTCCAGCCTGGCTAGCTATTCATCAGACCCATTTCCTCCACCACACAGCTACTGGACCACCTCCCCAAGTTCAGCTTACAATCCAAAGGGCTGCTGCCTCACTCTCCATACCCCATTAATGACATCTGTCTTAATTATAGTAATATTTCTATGAAAAAATTCAAGTTCAACAGCTTTTAACCCTCTTGGGTCTGTTTCTCTACTCTTCCTTGAGACAGTTGTTCCTTCTATACCTCTCAATATAATGAAATGGTGATTCAAACAACGATTGAGAACCTACTAATTTCTGAAGCTATACCTGGCATTGAGGACTAGGGAAATAAGGCACATCTACCTTGCATGAAGCTGCTTCCCTGGTGGCTCAGATGGTAAAGAATATGCTTGCAATGCAGGAGACCTGGGTTCAATCCTTGAGTTAGGAAGATCCCTGAAGAAGGGATTGGCTACCCACTCCAGTATTCTTGCTTGGAGAATTCCATAGACAGAGGAGCCTGGTAGGCTGCAGTCCATAGGGTTCAAAGAGCTGGACACAACTGAAGGACTAAACCTTCACTTTTTCACGCATTTCTGTGACACTCTTGGCACTCTATAACCAGCCAGGTATGAAAACCAACCCCCTGCAGTACAACATGCTGAATTCCATAATGGAGATTCACACACAGGTCTATGGAAACTCAGATGAAAAGAAAAAGTTATTCTGACAGAAGAATCAAAGAAAACTAGAGAAGGTGATATTTGTGCTAAATGGGTAAGGGATTGTAAAGCAGAGAAGGGAGTGAGAGTATGCCTTAGGAATATGGAAGATCATCAGAAAAGGAATAGAGACAAGAGACCCAAGTTACACTCTCTTCAATCAAGAGTAATACTGATAGGCAGGGAGAGGATTTGAGTCTGCTGTGAAAAAAGTTTGTGGCAAGCATGTTCAGAGGCTACATGCTAAAGGGATTATGTCTTCAATTCTTCGGCAGAGCAAGGTAGATAATGAGAGACAGAGAAACAGGATCAAGTAGGAGCCTATCTCAACAATCCATAGAGTGATGGTGATGGTAACAGCATAGTCTGTAAGTGTAGCAGCAGTGGGGGCAGTGAGGAGTGCATAGAGAGTATTTATCATATAGGATGGACAGAATATGTCAATATAAAAGAGTCAGAGATGGCTAAATACTTTCTATAAACATAGAAAATTAGGGAGTCACTACCAAAGAGTGGATGAAGCCATAGGAATTGATCTACTTTCTTTGAATGCTATGCAAAGTGAAAAGAGGTCAACCAGATATTCGTCAGCTTGTTTGGAGTGACATGCACAAAATTATCAGTATTCAATGTCACTGAACTTAAGTGAAAAAAAAATGTATTAAAAACCGGAAAGGATAAACAGCATTATTAAAAATGATGTCAAAAACAATATGATCTATGATAAATCTTACATTTGCACACATGGTACAGATAGGCATCTATATTATGACCAAAGGAAAGTAAATTATTAACATATTTTGAAGGGACTGGGTTTCCTCTATACATAGATATATTTTATGGTTAATTTCCAAATAAAATTTCCACATTTCTTTCCTAATGCAGAAAAATATTTATACCACAAAACTACATGTAGAGTAGGAGGAACCTGGTATACTAAAGATTTAAAAGATTTATTTATGCCTAAGGTCAGATGTAAACAAAATGAACATTCCCAAAATAATACTTCAGTTGTTCCTAAGTATTCTTTAATTTCTGCCTTCAAATGATTGAGATTCAAAAAAGTTAAAAGAAATATTCTCTGTTCTGTCATTAATATCTTCCTTAAATTTCTGAAACATCAGTTTATTTCAACCAGACATCCAGGTAATGCCAAGTTGAAGTATACTCTAAATATAATGAAATAGAAATATGTAAATCTTTTAAACATGTCAAGGAATAATGGGAAATTCCTGGCAATACATCTCAGTAAATTCGAACTCAGGAGTAAAATATAAATATGAAGCTGATTAACGCAAAAATGGATATAGAATCATAGAAAGTAATGGAAAGATTTGAATGAAAGGTGGAATTTAACAATAGAAATTTCTCTAAAAATGAGTGTAAACAGTCCTAAATTACAACAGATGAGATTTAGATTATAAAAGTTATAATGGTCATTTCTTGACCTTTCCAATTTTAAACATGAATTGAAATTCTCTCCCAAAAGATATTTAAGAGAGTAGATGTCTCTGACATAGGAACATTGGCATATGTTAAACTGCAACTGCAGGCTCATCTAAAAATAAGTTTAAAAACTAAAAGGAGAATATGCTTCTTTCTTCCCCAGAGAAATTCATAGTCCAGACTATATTTTCAATTTTTATTAGATCTTTTTTTTCACTTGGATATCCTACTTAAGCCTCAGATTCAGTATACACCAAGCTCAATTCCCTTTCCCCAGTTCTTTTTGTCTGGCTTCCTTAATGCTAGTACTGATTCTAGAATTCAGCCACCTTTGACTCCTTTCTCTCTTTACCTTCAATTTCTAATTAGTGACCAAGTCCTACTTGATCTGATTCTGAGGCTCATTTCCTTCTCACACCTTGCACTCATTCTCTTTATCATCCCCCCCAAATGCTGTCCTGGTTTCCCAACTTGCTTCATTTGGAATTTCCCCATTCCAATCTATGCTAGATTTTATTGTCAGAGTAATACCACTGAAACTCAATTCTGACCATATTTCTTTCATTCAGTATTTCCAGTAGCTCTCTGTTTAATACTAAACAAATCCAAATGCCTTTGCTTGGCATTCCCAAATTATGTTTTTCCAATTTTATTCCCATTACTTCCTTTTATGCACCTCAGTTCTCACTTACAACAAAATATTGCTCCTGATCCTTTGATTTATTGCTTCTATGACCTGCTTCTATCTTGTGCTAGTAATGGCCTTCCTGAAGATCTACCATTATTAATTCAAAACCCATGGAACCAGCTGAAACACTATCTCCTTCTGAGAAGGTTTTCCTACTCTCCATCACATTGCTCCCTTTTAGAAATCAGCAATCTCTTCTGTGTATTCCAATAACACTTTTTAAAATTTCTAAATTATACACATCACCATTATTTTATCAACATACAAAAATCAATTTTATCATTATTTTGTGCACCTATCTCTCCTACAGTAATGAAAACTCCTTTATGAGAGGGGAGTCATTTCATCCTTACACAGTGGATTCTTAGTATTTCCTTATTAAATATAAATTTTACGTGTGAGTAAAAATTACTTTTCTTCCTGTTTCCTATTTAAATTGGAACTTTATATCACTTCAAGCAGCAAAAGTGTAGTCATGAAGCAAGAAGATGTCCATCTTGGCTCTTTTAGGATCATAGTAGCATCAAGATTTATGAGAAAAAGTATAAAATCAACATTCTGCTTTTGAGGGGAGAGATTCCTGAGAAATGAAATAATGCCTCATAATCTCAGAGAATGAGTCTTGGAAAACACTGGTAGGTCAGGAGTATTCTGTGTTCACCTGTGAGTTGTTTGACTTTAAATTCTTTCCACTTTACCTTCAATGAAATTATCTATTTTCTTCTACAAGAGACAATAAATATTGATTTGCAGAGGCTCAAAACAGAGGTAAACAAATAAAGGCCAGAAGCTTTATAATATTTTGATAAACTGAAATTAATGAATGGAATCATCTTGCTAATACTTGAGCAGCATTAGTGAAACAAGAACCTTGAAGATGGTGTCAGGAACAGAGAGGGAAGCAGCAGAAACAGCAGAGGGTACCAATGGCTTCCAAGGGGTACTTTGGGAGTTAAAGGGTAAGAATTGGAGGTGGGCACAAAGATGCAAATTGTAGCTGAAGAAAAACTTCGAAAACTAAAGAATAAAAATTAAATTAATAACTTTACCACTTACTGGCTTTGGGGGAAACCAAGTAAAGTAAGTATCTACTGTACTAAAATGGGAAGAATGATTCCTATTCCAGAGGTCATTCTGAAAATCAAATTAGATTACTGCAGTTATTATATTGCATTGTTTATTTGCTCAGTCATGTTCAACTCTTTTGTCACCCCATGGGCTGTGGCTCGCCAGGCTCTTCTGTCCATGGGATTTTTCCCAGGCAAGAGTACTGGAGTCAGTTGACCCGTGTCTCCTGCATTGCAGGCAGATTCTTTACTGGTGAGCCACCAGGGAAGTTCCTAACAGTTATATAATCAGTGCGTTATTCATGATAAGCTATTATTGTAGGTATCATTATAACATTAATATGGATGCAGACCTGGATTGAGACCCTAGTTCTGTCCTCACTGACTTGTGATTTTAGAGAAATATCCAAACCTCACTTTCATTACCTATATAAGCCTCACTTTCATTATCTATACAAAACCTTAAAAAGATTAAATGAAACAATGCATTATTAATAAACTTGTCAACTACCCATTGAAAGTTAGATAAAATTTTCTAGAGTTCGAAAGCTATGCACTGTGAACAATACAAGACCTTCATCAATACATGTAGCAAATTTGGGGGAAAGGAAGAAGGAAAAGGGATATGAGAGTTATATTTAATGTCACTAGAGAATAAAGTTATTGAAGTCATGCTTTTTATTATCTAATATTCCCCTAAAAAGGGTGAAGCAAGTTTAACCCAAAGCATGTAAAATTTCTTTTGCAGATGACTCTTCCCCTTTAGAATAAGTAAGTGGTACATTAACATGCTCTACTATATGTAGTAAATATTTTATAAATTAAAAAATTATACTTATGATCAGATACATATTTTACTGTGCACCATATATTTAAACTGGATATATTTTACTTCAATAAACTTACTCCCTTATGTAAAAAGTAAAAAATGTTGAATTAATAGGTATCAAGCTCCTCTCCTCTGTGTGAACCAAGGAGGACATAAACCAATGGGAGACATTCATCTCTTGTTTTCAAAGAAACAGCCTAAGAGAAATTCATTATCTTCTAGGGAAGGAGGAAGAGGAGGTTTTGGGTTGAAGGTGGGAAGGGTAATCAATGAAAATTCTGTGAACAATCAGACAGGAGTTACTTGGGTTAACGATACACTCATTCCACACTTATGATCCACAGAGAGTCTATTACCTCCCAAGGAAAAGACCAGAAACATCCAAGACTGATCTATGGTCTAGAAGCTTCATCCATTGCTAGAAGCATATCAGATTCCTGAGAGTCTTCTACCCTTAAATGAAAGATGGAGGAATAGAGAGTCTGGGTATATAATGCCACTCATCTCTTATCCAATAAAAAAACTTTTTAACAGTTTCTGATAATGATACCACAGGATGTTAGTCACTAACATTAGAATCAACTTTGACTATATCAGAGTTAGGTTATAGATGATATTCTACAGCATTTTTCTCTGGCCCCCTACTTCTGACTACCATTTATGTTGCTTTACCTCTGCTATGGCACTGTCCTCCACTCCATTCTTTGACTTTAAAAAACGACTGCAACCATAAAATAAAAATCAAAGGCAAACACTGAAAAATGAAAGGATATTTACTAAGTGTCTATAGAACTGTTATTCTGGAGGAGATGACTAAGGTTTTTACATCAGAAGGACAAAAACATCTTTAAATTTATTATTATTGCTTGTCCTTGGGTCACTATGAGATTTAGTGATTCCATGTAACCCATTCCTCTTATCTCTTTCAGGACAAGAGCAAAAACATACAGTCATAAACCCATAAATAATGACACTAAGTTCCATTTCCTAATGCAGAGCAATTGAACTCTTCATTGCCCCTGCTGTCAATGCAGGTCAGGGCTTCCCTTTACATGTCCAAAAATTCAGCAGAGGCTTTGAAATGACTGCTCTGAACAGTCTGGTTAAACTTCTTAAGCCTTACAAAGTGGTTCATCTTTTTTTTTTTTTTATCTCTAAACATCTGAAATAATGGGTGATTGAAGCCATTTTTTTGTGTGGGTTTTTTTTTTTTTTTTTGGTCAGGATAGGCTAGATTTTGCTACAGTAAATTAATCAACCAATAAATCAACTCAAAATTCCAGCAACTTTAGTCCTTGCCACCTATGCATAGATATTAAATTGAAATAATCTGGAAAGAGCAAATCATATTGAAATGTAAGTCTGTGTGAATGACCTTGATTTTAAGAAACACTTATTACATGGAGCCACAATTCCCAAGGATCTGTTTACTTACCCTTTGAAATGAACTCTAAATTAACTCTCCTATGTAAAAATAGAATGATCCTTTACTTCCTCACCCACAGAGTCAATAGAGTATGGCACAGGATTACCATATAGAACTTAATCTAGTAGAAAAAAAGACTGTACACGGGATTAAACAAACAAACAAACAAACAAAAATGCTGGGGCCAAATCTGAGCTTCACCCTTGACTGGGGATAGAGCTTTATGTTAGTTATTGAACTCTTTTAGGTTTCAATTTTAGAGCTTCCCTCGTGGCTCAGACAGTAAAGAATCTGCCTGCAATGCAGGAGACCTGGGTTCAATCCTGGGTCAGGAAGATTCCCTGGAGCAGGGCATGGCAACCCATTCCAGTATTATTGCCTGGAGAATCCCACGGACAGAGGAGCCTGGCAGGCTACAGTTCATGGGGTGGCAGAGTTGGATACAACTGAGTGACTCACACACACACACACACACAAGCACACATAGAGGTTTCAAATTTATCTACAAAATGAGAATAAGACACTGCCTTGGCAAGATCTTTGCCAAGAATAAACAAATAATATGTGCTAAGTGGGTAGGAAATTGCCTGGGGGCATGCAGTTGTCCTAGGTTCAAATTCTAGCTCTGACATCTAATGTGTATATGGCATGAGGGCAGTTACTAATTTCCTAACATTTGAAATGGTAATAATAATACCAACATGAATCTGATAGAGTTATGGGAAGCCTAGAGACAAAATATAGAAAGGTTATTGTTGAACAACACACATATAGCAAGAACTTACTATGTGGCTGATCTGAATATTTAATATTATTCCTTGTATCTGTAAGAGACAAAATCATGATATTTCTAAATCTCTTCTTGGGGTATTATAAATTACCCCAACTTCAATCAGCTTAAACCTCAAATGAAATGATCACACATTATTCATCACTTTTAAATCCCTTCACTGACTCACCACTGCATTCTGCACATCATTTTAATTTCTATCCCTAACATTTTCATGTATCTGCACAGCAAGCTTACTAAGCAGCTCTTATTCCTTCCTATCTGGGTTTCTGGGCACAAGAAGACTCAGGTCATTAAAGCATAGACAGCACTAGATGCCATATAGAAAATTAAGAAAACCAGTTCCGACAATCCGACATCTCAAAATGACTTTGTTATATAATATAGAATTGATTGTTCAGTTCCCCCATTAGTTTTTTTTTCCCTTGCTCAGACATTCAAATGCCCTACTTCCATTTTTCTCTCCTTTCACATCTTTCCACAGCTGTCTTAACTGGAAGAGCTCTGGAGCTTAATTAAAACGAGTATCCAGTTTATACAATTTGTCCAGGTGAATAATATAACCTTGTAGTGATTATTTATTGATGCAAGCATTAAACTCAGGCCCTCTCAACTGCAGAGAGCTAAACAACATTTTCCCTTTCAAATACCTTGATAACCTTGTTGAAGGATTTAATTGATAGGAGACAAGAACAAAGCAACAAACCTCAGGGACTTAACTGTTACAACCTAATGAGAAGGAAGAGAGAAACTACTGTCCACATAAATCTATAAGGAATCTTCCAAATATTAGACCTTTTTATTAAAGCATAGAGCTATACTGAATATTGAGAAAAAACAGATTTAACAAAAACATGATATATCTTATTTGTATTGGCCATTATGGTTAGCTGCGCGATCAATGACAGATCATTTTTGCAATGAACTAGGAATTAACTAGTTACTGGGTTAACAGAAGAGACTCTGAGAGAAGACTAAAAGATGAGAAGGAATTTTTAGGGCAGGTAGAAGAATTTTTCAACCTGAAGGAATATTGTGACCAAAGACTCTAAGGCTGAAATGAGACTGGAATAGCAAAGAGTCCTTTGATCCCCTGAAACCTCTTGTTCCCCATTTAACAATCTCAGGCTTCATCTTAAATGAAGTGACCTTCAACGTCATCAGCAGAATGAGTTTTAAAGGACCAGAAGTTGACAATAAACTATGGCTATGGGGCTTCCCTGGTGGCTAATGGTAAAGAATCTGCTTGTAATGCAGGAGACGCAGGTTCAAGCCCTAGACAGAGAAGATCCTATGAGGAAGGGAATGGCAATGCATAGGCTTGCCTGGGAAGCCCTACGGACAGAGGAGCCTGGCAAGCTACAGCCCACAGGGTTGAAAGAATCAGACATGACTTCCTGACTAAACAACAACATGGTTATGAAAGCAAAGTGAACTCGGCACGCAAAAAAAACACAGAAACTCACCTAACCTCAACCTGGTGTGTTAGAAAAGGATCATCTGAGACTATGATGTCAATCCCAAGACCTAAAGGCTGAAGACGCTAGGTGAAGGGGTTTGAGGGACATTTCTCATAGAAGGGAAACATACCATGGACTGGCAAAGGGAGAGTGGCATACATTATGTCTGTGGTTATAAAGTGGGCAGGGTGTGGGGTAGAGAGTGAAAGCCTGGAGAGAGGCAAGAGAGGAAGCTGGTTAGGTGAGAGGAAGTGGGTTTAATGAGCAGGGTGTGAACCAAGAGGGCCATTCACCACCAGAGCACCGATGAGAGCAATGGAGAGTGTCTTCTCTCCTGCCCTCACAGTTTTCTTCCTTTCATGGCCAGCATAGCTAAGAAAGACCACTAAAAGCACACTGGATTTGCTTCTTCAACCTATATTTGTTACGAAGCACCTGCTTCATACCAGGCAGTGTATTCCATGAGAAAACAAGCAGTACACCCATTCGTGTATTCTGTCTGTTCAATTATTTTTTATTAAGCGTCTATCAAGTGACGTGGGCCAGGGATACACAACGCCGAAAACGAAGACACAGCCCCTGCTCATAAGGAGCCTTGACGAAGCTGTGGGTTCCTCTAGAGAGAGGCTTCCAGCGCTTAGAAGCAGAAAGGAGGGGCACCTAAGAGAATTTCTGCCTCTGTGTACTGTCTGTGAGGGCTTCCCTGGTATGCAGCGGTAAAGACTCGGCCTACAATGCAGGAGAGGAAGGTTCAATCCCTGGGTCAGAAAGATCCCCTGGAGGGGGCATGACAACCCCACTCCAGTGTGCTTGCCAGGAGGATCCAGTGGACAGAGGAGCCTGGCAGGCTACAGTCCATGGGGTCACAAAGACTCAGACAAAACTGAAGTGATCGAACGTGTACACATGCACTATCTATGGCAGGGGCGGTGGAGAAAAAGGATTGTCAAGAGATTTTTCCAGTGATGGACAGGAGAAAGGAAGAAGCTTCACAGGACAAAAAGAAAGAAAAACGATGTGGGAGTATTCAGGAACTGCCATAAAAGACGTCAACCCTATAATCAACTATAAGACAAACCTGTGAACAAGGGAGAAGCAGCCTCTTTTTTAAAAAGTTTCCCCCATCTTCACAGAAAGAGTCAGATTTATTCCTTTGATAAATATAAAAGTTACAATTTTTAATTTAAAAAAATTATTGAATTGCAGTTGGTATACAATGTTTTGTGTTAGTTTCTTGTGTATAGCAAAGCGATTCGTCTATATATCCATATATATTATTTTTCAGGTTATTTTTCATTATAAATTATTGCAAGATATTGAGTATATAAAACCAGCCACATTAATTGACATTAGGTTTAACTTCACAGGATGGAGGGACTGGAATAAGAGGCATTACTATTTTCATCTTAAATGGCTCTATTTCTATACCACTAATAGAGAGTAAATCAAAGGCTTATGAGAATTCTGCAGCTGGTACAGGGAAGCATGATGCAGATAACTATTTTTATTTAAATCAATGTGTTGTATTCATAGAGACTAAGGCAGGATGCTGCAGCTGCAAGAGGGGATTTAAAATTAGAGCTGCTTCAATAGTGTTGTTCACAATTTCATCCAAATTCCTGAGCCTTGCCTTACTGTAAGCATTTTTTTTTTTTGCATTTGTGATATGTGTGCATATGCATGGGCACATTTTAATACATCATGGGAAATTGAGACTAAACTGCCCCAGAGTCTGAAAATAAAATTATTGTCTGTTGGATAATAATCTCTCTCTCTCTTATGTCCATAGCTTCACAGTCACGTCAAAACTGCTACCTCATAGCTTCTGCTTCTACAAATAAGCAGCATAATTCAATTTTCAGTCCCTGAACAGGTACTGTTTATTTCACAAATAACAGAATTACAAAACTTTCCTCCATTGTTATCTGACCAAAAATAATTGCTGCATTTCAAAGAGTTGCTTACATAACCTACATGTCCTAGATTTTTCCAGATTTCAAGGGTCATCTTTTCCTTTAAAGCCCAAATAAGAATAGTCCAAATCCTCACCCTGTTTAACTGGAGGGGTCTGGCTTTTGACTTGGTTTCTTTCTTCATACGTATCTGGGAATTTTGATGCAAGTTAGATAAATGGCTTCCAGCTTTGCTTAAAAGCTTTGATTAACTTCAACGATAATATCATTTCCTTGTATCCACAGACCGTTTACAAAGCACTGGCTCATTCATCATCTCATTTACCCTCATATTCCCTTGGACACAATGCCACTCAGATGCTGACACACAGGTTTAACGGTAGCTTGACTCCACATTTTATGATTCCCAATCCTGGGCTCAGCCACATTGTTTCAAGTTAAGTCATGCACAGTCGTTACAGTCAAATGAGAAAGCTACTGAATGGGATAAAGTACGTTCCAAAGAGACCGTTGTTGTTTTACTTTGACGTTGTGTTTGACATAGTTAAAGGTGTGCCAGGCCAGGCTCTCCCTTCTGTTCTCTTCTTCGGATAACAATCAGATTAATCGCTCTGCGTGTTGTATCTGTTACACTGCCAAGCATACAAAGATACTTTATACTGACGATTTCTTTGCTTATATTCCAGTGCGTTGCATCATGATAGTGTCTGAAGTTTCCTAGCTGAAGGGAGAACTCATGCAGCTTGACAATTCTGGCTGTTGTGCATATATCTGCCGACTATTCAGCCTCCTTGGCCAGGCTCTCAGAATTTCTGGGGAAAGTAGACCAGCGATTGGGAAACAGCAAAATGACAAGGCCACTGATTGATTTGGGAAGTGACAAATGTATCAGGATTCCTGGTGGAAAGCTGTGGAAATCTGGCTTGTTCAAACATCCTTGGCAACTGTTACAAAGTCTTCTCAATTGTGGCTAAGTTGTAGTCTGGTTGACTAATTCAAGAGGAACTCATGCCTGGCCCAATTTCCTGCCAGCCCTACACAGAAACATCGAGTAACAAGCCCATGGAAGTAAGCACCCTTTGCTTTACAGTCTCACAGAGACCACGATTACAAGTCTCTCTCCCATCAAAGTCAGGGGAGTAGACTGAATCATCCCAAGAATAAACGGGTGACTCTGCAGGGAACACAAGCAGGATCTAAATGGCTTGGGTCTGGAAATAATTCAAAGGAAGAATTTATCTCCAATAAACACACACTAAATCCTTCAGTGTATTTGCTTTATATCAATCCGTTTTTCTTTACTGATCTTCCTTCCTCCATTACAATTTACCTATAGTTCTTCAACACATTCACACAAAGCACCCTTCTAATTCTGACTCATGATTTTGGTCTCAATGTCTGCCTTTCATTGATGATGACCTAAATAATGAAAACTGTCTTCTGAATATCTTTCTTCAGGAAAGATATTTCATGACAGTTTTTAGTTTAGTTCCATTTTACTTAAATGAAACTAAAAAATAAATATGAAACAACCCATTATTTATGTGCACTTGACTTCTTTATAAATATATGTAAAGTATTTAAATGAATAATGTATGTATTTAAGAACTCTTGGTAAATACTTTATAGAGGAGAGCTATTAAGATTAAAGTTGATGAAAGGAGGGAAAATAGCTAAGAAGAAAAATATTATCACCCATAAATGAAAATACATAGTTTATAAATCTTAAATAAAGTACCTACATTGATGTTCACAGTACATAATTCTACCACTGTGATTTTCCATAATAGTTGCATATACTTTAAGGATAATATTTCACTCTATCATTCTCTAATCTTACCTGGTGTGAAGAAGAGGGGGCATATATTTTTTGATGCTTCTAGGAAAGAATAAATATATTGAAAGACAGACTGCTAAATTAGAGTACCTACTTCCCATAGCATATCAAAATCTAGGGCTTTATAATCTAAATGTACAACTGGCTTGTAATCTTTAAGAAAAATTTTCTCGCCTTTTACTAAATATTTGAATATAATCACCATGAAAACCATTATCATTATCAGAATCAACCAATTTACTATCTTTATGCTATGTGAAAGGGAAATTACTTGAATTTCAAATCATGTGAATCACAAATCACTTGAAACACTAAAATGTTCCAAAACCCTGCTAAGCAAAAGACACAGAGCTACACTCTCATGATTCCATTTGGGAGGAAAAAAATCAATAATTAAGAATCAGGCAAAAAATAAAAAATAATCTTAAAATCATTATCCATGGGTCATCCTCTTAGAATATTTGAATCCTTTCTTACCCATCCTTCTTTTGAAGGAAGAAACAGACAGAACAGGCTCCACCTTGAAAGCAGGACTCCATCTTGGGCCAGACTATGGACTTTGAGCTATGTGCCCAGTACGAATGGAAACAACATACCAACTGGAAAACCAGCCCCCCTGGATGGAAGAGTCCCAGGGCTCATGCCTGGACTCTCTGTTGCCTAAAAGAATACCCTAATTATCTGTGTAACCAAACAGAATCATAAATTCTATTATGCTTATTGAGGTATGACCACAGGCCTATTGATAATTGTCCACTGTTAACTACCCAGGCTTAAGAAATATGAATCATGGGTCAACTTTGATTGTATCTTTCTTTTCCTTTCTCTTCAGGACTAGTTGCAGGGAATTTGGGGAGGTGGGTTTGGGGACATACACTTAGGGTACAGAAGGTCTTCACAAAAACTGGTCAGGGTCCATGGCTAAGAGGAGACTGCCTTGGGCCTGCCAGTGGAATAAACTGTACTCCATTATCTGCACTGTCCTTCTGAGTGAGTTTGTTTCCCGGAACGTGGGGCTCCAACACTCTCTTCCTCAAAGTACTGTAAGCATCTTGAAGCAACTTTAAGCAAAGAATATATTTATTATGTTTAATACTTTTCACTCGTCTAATCCGATCTTCCTCTAAAATCTAACTTCCATATGGTCAGGGGTTGCAGTCTGCTTGTGATATTGATACATCGCAAGAGTCATGGTGGACACTCAGGAACTGGAGGGGCCTCAGTAAATATTTTTGAGTGAGTGAATTAACAGAATACATTTGTCTCTGTTCTTCTGGAGATTCTATGAAGATTGGTCCTAATTGCATTTTAAATAAAAGTATGCTGGTTTCATTTTTTTTTTCCAGATTCATTGACCTTCAGGTGAGCCCATGAACTCAGATCAAGTGAACCTTGAATATAAATGAAGATTCCCCTCTCTTCCATTAATTTGCCGGAATCAGAGGAAAATCCTCATCATGATCCTGATTTTCCGCTAACAAAATGCTTTGCTATTATTATACAGATGCTCCCCTGTATGTCCCAGTGCCTACCTAGCAATGATCTATGGAAAAGGCACAGTAGTAAAGCATTCACCTGCCAATGCAGCTGACATAGGAGTTGCAAGTTCAATCCCTGGGTTGAGAAGATCCCCAAGAGAAAGAAATGGCAATCCACTCTGGTATTCTTGCCTGGGAAATCCCATAGACAGAGGAGCCTGACAGGCTCCATGGGGTTGCAAAGAGCAGATATAACTAAGCATGCACACTTCATTTAAACAGCATTATCAAATGCTTATTATTGCAAATAAACACATTATTCAGACAAGTCTACTATTAGATCAAAATAAGTGGCAGGAAAGATTTTAAAGTAAGTTCAAATTTAAAACAACTAGGAACTATTTACGCAATAAAACTGAAATGGAAACCTATTAAGTATTCAGAAATACAACAAGTGCTTTTTAAGGGAAGTTTGTGAACTTATTCTCACTCATATGAACATGAAATAATTGTCTTTCAATAAAACTCACAATTGGATCAGGTTTCTTTCCTCTTTCAATACAGAATGAGAAGTACTTTCCAAGGAGTTAGGGAAGACATCTACTAAGTTTTATGCCAAGCATAGATATTGACAACTAATGTTGTCAATAAATAAATACTATTTGTTAGTTTGAGAGATAAAGAAAAGGAAATAGAAAAAAGGAAGAATAGATATATGTTTATTGGTATCATTATGAGTCAGAAATTGTGCTAGGTACTTGATATATGTCATTTTTCATCACACTCAAAGCTTCAAGAGAAAAGTATTAATATTGCTGATTGAGAAAACTATTTGAGCATTCTCTGAGTCCATGCAGTTAGTACATGGGACACTTACAAAAATCTGGCTCTTGTTGTTTGAATAGCACTGCACTGACAGGCAAAAGATAAAGCTAATAAAATATTGCCATTAGGTCCTCGTTTGCCTTTCACTGATGATGAGAAATAATGGCTTACATAGACCTGGAAACTCACAAAGGACTTGGAAAAACTACTGGCATGGCGACTGTCATAGCACAAAAACTGTAATTTTTAAAAAAACGAATGATGACTATTCAAATCCTTAAAGAATAAAATGGGCCAAAAATATAAATTTAATTTAGAAACATATTTTTGTCCCTGGAAATCTAATTTATTGTTGGGCTTGATCTTTTTAATAATATAAATAGAAAAATTAGATGACACAACAAAGAAGAAAAATGAAAGAATGAGAGAAAGCACACAACTTTGTTTATTTCATAAACTAGCTCCTAAAATTTCATTTCTTGATAACTCCTTTTGGTTTTATGAAGCACCATTTATAGACAAAATCTTCAGGTGAATAATAAGTTCATCTTTATGAAATTTCACATGTAAGTCAAACTAATTTTCTCCCCAGAGAGACTTCCTGTCCCAGCACAACCTAAGCCCAAAATATGTATTCTTGTGGTCCCAAAGAGACTAATCAAACTCCATCAGTTTGTGACACTCAAAATTTGACTTTCATGAGAAAAATTTATAAATTTGTATTTGCATATGCAATTTACATTATGGTTCATTTCTACTCTTTAAGAAAGTTGTTATTGAAGATGTTATTTTAAAATATTCTTACATCATAAGACATATTCCATATCTATATATTCTAAGAAATCAACAAAAGGAGAAGTATACTCTACAAATCTATGATTTTTAAGCACATTTTGTGTATCAGTTCAATACCTTTTTGTCTAAAAACAAAGCAAACAAAAAGGTACTCAAAAATATTCAAGGGTCACTGATTTTTCTTCAACTAACTGAATGAGAGATCAAAATGCATCACCTATAT
The DNA here is from genome assembly GCA_007570785.1 of Antilocapra americana. Lineage (NCBI taxonomy): Eukaryota > Metazoa > Chordata > Mammalia > Artiodactyla > Antilocapridae > Antilocapra > Antilocapra americana. The sequence goes on from ML663565.1 coordinate 30,025,198, forward strand.
TTCAAGACCAAAGCATGATTTAGAAATTGAGCTTATTACCAAAGCCTAATGAACTCAATCTAAACTAACTTTTGACTAATTGTAACTGCGAAGGGTTGATTTTGAATTTACACTGGATCTACTTCTGTGACTCATCTTGCCACTTTTGTGAGGCATACATACATAATGGCCTGCCTCAGGGAGGTAACCTGACCCTGCCCACTCTAGGAAGGACTGTGATGTTCTTTAACTCTTTGTGGGCAAACGGTCCAGCATCACAAGCCCTTCCTTTGTGGCTCAGCTCTCAGAAATTCATGTTTGGGGAGACCAGGATCACAGATAGATATGACATCTTGGTTTGTTGATATGACAGGAAATGTTCCATTTTAAATCACCCATGAAATGACTGTAAGGAAGTGAAACTAACACATCCCACCACTACCTGAGGCTTGCCACTCTAGGAGATATTTGTAGGAATTAAATGGTCTTTTTTAATCTCCCCCCATATCTGATTCATAAAAGAATCTGACATCCAGGCCCCAACAAGATGGTTATTGTGAGGCGCTAGCGTGCCATTTCCTCCATCAGCCAGCTCCCAAATAAAGTCCCTTCCTGATCCAAATACTTTGTCTCAGATTCATTGACTTAACATGTGGCAAGCAGAGCAAGCCTGACTCCGTAACTTTATATCATGCTCAAAAAAATAAAAATATTAATTATATCACAAATTAGCAATATATTTTCTCCATCATTAAAAATCAGCCATAAAACAGATGAACAACTATTTGAGTCTTTTTTACTTAACTTGAAAGAAATAAAATGAAACTCATAAGAAATAAGACAACAGTTTTCCTGAAGCTGGAGAAGACTCACGAGAGTCTCTTGAACAGCAAGGAGATCAAACTAATCATGCCTTATGGAAATCAACCCTGAATATTCATTAGAAGGACTGATGTTGAAGGTGAAGGTCCAATACTGTGGCCACCTGTCGTGAAGAAAAGACTCTGGAAAAGACTCTGATGATGGGAAAGATGAGGGCAGGAGGAGAAGGGGGCAACAGAAGATGAGGTGGTTAGATGGCATCATCGACTCAATGGACATGAGTTTAAGCAAGCTCCAGGAGATAGTAAAGGACAGAGAAGCTTGGCATGCTGCAGTCCATAGGGTTGCAAAGAGTAGGACACAACTGAGCCACCAAACAACAATTTTATAATGCTTCATACGATCCTCAGTCCGAACCATCTCCATGAACTATAAATATCTTTTGCCACCACCCAGTTCATTCTAGTGAAACCGGTTTTAAGGCACAATAAATAAATAAATTTTGAAAATCTACTTGAAAAAAATGGTTTGAACATTTGGGAGCTATTCATACATAAATATGTTAGTATCACTGGGAACACGGAATGGCCATGCATCTGCTGGGATACTCCTATACTCTGTCAAAATTAAGTTCCTTAAAGTGATTAAAAAAAAACATTCTTAACTTCATGAATTTCAGTGCATTTTGTAGAATAGTAGTATCTCCATGACCAAAGAGCTTGTTAGAAATGCAGGCTCTTGGGCCCATCCCCAAACTACTGAACCCAAATCAGTAGTTTAACAAAAGCCCCACGTTACTCATTTACACATGAAAGAACAAAGAGTATAGCTTACTGTGTAAACTGAAAATGGCTCAGTCATGTCTGACTCTTTGTGACCCCAGGACAACACAGTCCATGAGAACCCCATGAAGAGTTCAGTTCAGTTCAGTTGCACAATCATGTCTGACTCTTTACAACCCCATGGACTGCAGCACAACAGGCTTCCCAGCCATCACGAATTCCCGAAGCTTGCTCAAACATGTCCATTGAGTCGGTGATGCCATCCAACCATCTCATCCTCTGTCATCCCCTTCTCCCTCTGCCTTCAATCTTTCCCAGCATCAGGGTCTTTTCCCAATGAGTCACTTCTTTGCATCAGATAGCCAAAGTAGTGGCGTTTCAGCTTCAACATCAGTTCTTCCAATGAATATTCAGGATTGATTGACTTTAGAATTGACTGGTTTGATCTCCTTGCAGTCCAAGGAACTTGTGAGAGTCTTCTCTAACACAACAGTTCAAAAGCATCAATTCTTCAGTGCTCAGCTTTCTTTATAGTCCAACTATACATAAGTCTATGCACAGTATGAAAAGGCAAAAAGATAAGAAACTGAAAGATGAACTCCCAAGGTTGTAGGTGCCCAATATGCTAGAGGAGAAGAGTGGAGAAAAACTCCAGAAAGAATGAAGAGACGGAGCCAAAGTGAAAACAACACCCGGTTGTGGAAGTGACTAGTGATGGACATAAAGTCCGATGTTGTAAAGAACAACATTGCATGGGGACCTGGAATGTCAGGTCCATGAATCAAGGTAAATTGGAAGTGGTCAAACAAGGAGACGGCAAGCGTGAACATCGACATTTTAGGAAGCAGTGAACTAAAATGGACTAGAATGGGCAAATTTAATTCAAATGACCATTATATCTACTACTGTGGGCAAGGATCTCTTAGAAGAAATGGAGTAGCCCTCATAATTAACTAAAGAGTCTGAAATGCAGTACTTGGGTGCAGTCTCAAAAATGACAGAATGATCTCAATTTGTTCCAAGGCAAATCATTCAATATCACAGTAATACAAGTCTACACCCAGACCAGTTATGCTGAAGAAGTTGAAATTGAATGGTTCTCTACAACCTTCTAGAACTAACACCCTAGAAAGATGTCCTTTTCATTATAGAGGACTGGAATGCAAAATTGGGAAGTTAAGAGATACCTGGAGTAACAGGAAAATTTGGCCTGAGAGTACAGAATGAAGCAGGGCAAAGGTTAACAGAGCTTTGACAAGAGAACACACGGGTCATAGCAAACACCTTCTTCCAACAACACAAGAGGAGACTACACATGGACATCACCAGATGGTCAATACTGAAATCAGACTGATTATATTCTTTGCAGCCAAAGATGGAAAAGCCCTATACAGTCAGCAAAAACAAGACCAGGAGCTGACTGTGGCTCAGATCATGAACTACTTATTGCCAAATTCAGACTGAAATTGAAGAAAGTAGGGAAAACCACTAGACCATTCAGGTATGACCTAAAGCAAATCCCTTACGAGTATACAGTGGAAGTGAGGAATAGAGTCAAGGGATTAGATCTGTTAGACAGAGTGCCTGATGAACTATGGGCGGAGGTTCGTGACATTGTACAGGGGACAGGGATCAAGAACATCCACAACAAAAAGAAAAGCAAAAAGGCAAAATGGTTGTCTGAGGAGGCCTTACAAATAGCTGTGAAAAGAAGAGAAGCTAAAGGCAAAGGAGAAAAGGAAAGATATACCCATTTGAATGCAGAATTTGACAGAATACTAAGGAGAGGTAAGAAAGCATTCCTCAATGATCAATGCAAAGAAATAAAGGAAAACAATAGAATGGGAGAGACTAGAGATCTCTTCAAGAAAATTAGATATACCAAGGGAACATTTCATGTAAAAATGGACACAATAAAGGACAGAAATTGTACGGACTCATTGGGAAACACACTGATGCTGAAAATGATTGAATGTAGGAGGAGAAGGGGATGGCAGAGGATGAGATGGTTGGATGGCATCACTGACTCAATGGATATGAGCTTGCATAAGCTCCAGGAGTTGGTGATGGACAGGGAAGTCTAGCATTCTTCAGTCCATGGGTTTGCAAAGATTCGGACATGACTGGGTGACAGAACTGAACTAAACAGAAGCAGTTTAGTTTATCAAACTAACAAAAAGAGGTGTCAAGAATACACTGAAGAACTATACAAAATGATCTTCACGACCCAGATAACCACGATGGTGTGATCACTCACCTAGAGCCAGATATCCTGGAGTTTGAAGTCTAGTGGGACTTAGGAAGCATCACTATAAACAAAACCAGTGGAGGTGATGGAATTCAAGTTCAGCTATTTCAAATCCTAAAAGGTGATGCTGTGAAAGTGTTGTGCTCAATATGCCAGCAAATTTGGAAAACTCAGCAGTGGCCACAGGACTGGAAAAGGTTTTCAATTCCAAAGAAAGGCAATGCCAAAGAATGTTCACTACTGCGCAATTCCATTCATCTCACACGCTAGCAAAGTAATACACAAAATTCTCCAAGCCAGGCTTCAATAGTACATGAACCGTGAACTTCCAGATGATCAAACTGATTTTAGAAAAGGCAGAGGAACCAGAGATCAAATTGCCAACATCTGTTGGACAATATAAAAAGCAAGAGAGTTCCAGAAAAACATCTACTTCTACTTTATTGACTACGCCAAAGCTTTTGACTGTGTGGGTCACAACAAACTCTGAAAAATTCTTCAAGAGACAGGAATACCAGACCATCTGACCAAACCCCTGAGAAACCTGTATGCAGGTCAAGAAGCAACAGTTAGAACCAGTCATGGAACAACAGACTGGTTCCAAATAGGGAAAGGAGTACGTCAAGGTAGTATATTGTCATCCTGCTTGTTTAACTTATATGAAAAGTATGTCATGCAAAATGCTAGGCTGGATGAAGCACAAGCTGGAGTCAAGTTTGCTGGGGACAAATATCAATAACCTCAGATATGCATATGATGCCACCCTTACGGCAGAAACTGAAGAACTAAAGAGCCTCTTGATGAAAGTGAAAGAGGAGAGGGAAATCTTGGCTTAAAACTCAACATTCAGAAAACTAAGAACATGGCATCTGGTCCCATTACTTCATGGCAAATAGATGAGGTAACAATGGAAACAATTTGAGACTTTATTTTTGGGGGCTCAAAAATCACTGCAGATGGTGACTGCAGTCATGAAATTAAAAGAAGCTTGCTCCTTGGAAGAAAAGGTATGACAAACCTAGATAGCATATTAAAAAGTAGAGACATTACTTTGCCAACAAAGGTTCATCTAGTCAAAGCTATAGTTTTCCCGTAGTCATGTATGGATGTGAGAGTTGGACAGTGAAGAAAGCTGAGTACTGAAGAACTGATGCTTTTGAACTGTGGTGTTGAAGAAGACTCTTGAGAAGTCTCTTGGACTGCATGGAGATCCAAGCAGTCAATCCTAAAGGAAACCAGTCCTGAATATTCATTGGAAAGTCTGATGCTGAGACTGAAACTCCAATACTTTGGCCACCTGATGCAAAGAACGGACACATTTGAAAAGATCTTGATGCTGGGAAAGATTGAAGGTAGGAGGAAAAGGGGATGACAGATGATGAGATAGTTGAATAGCATCACAGTTTTGATGGAAACAAATTTGAGCAAGCTCCAGGAGTTGGTAATGGACAGGGAACCCTGGCATGCTGCAGTCTATGGGGTTGCAAAGAGTTGGACACAGGTGAGAGACTGAACTAATAAACTATACGGTCCATGGATTCTCCAGGCTAGAAAACTGGAGTGGATAGCCTTTCCCTTCTTCAGGGGATCTTCCCAATCCAGGGATTGAACCCAGGTCTCCTGCATTGCAGGCAGATTCTTTACCAGCTGAGTCACAAGGGAACTACCCTCAAATGTTTTCATTGGTCCTTTCTGACAGGAAACTTTGAACCAGTGGAGAAATGTGCAGCATCAGATGGTGGTGGTAATGTGGGGAGTTGAAATTTGGAAAACAAAATGTCTCTAGACTCTTCATATTCCCTCTTTCTTTATACCCATACTAGTTTAGTGTTCTGCTACACTGTGTGATAGTCTGATCTAATAATTTAGGAAGTTTCAGACCTTGATTGTTTCATTTTATACATCAGAGTTGAGAAGTTAAACATGTAGAAGTCAATATGGCAAAACAGAAAGGCATTCTATTTAAAGTCAGAATAAAGGATTTTGAATTCTGAATCAGTGTTTTTAATAGTTCTATACCAAATAAATTTTTTGGATTTTCAGTTTCTCTGTTGGAAAGGTAGAAAGAAGCTAATAGTCTCAGCTCCTAAAGACCAGTCTCCAGTTCTTGGCTTATAGTCCCCTCCAACTTAGCAAGGAGAACCTGCCTCAGATCATATCCCTCACACATCCAAGAATATTCTTGTCTTCCTCATCTTCCACCAGAGAAAACTCTCTCCTTTAAAGGATCTCATGTGATCAGGTTAGTCCCAATGGATAATTTCTCCATTTTCAAGTTAACTGTGCCATAACAATAGGAGTAAAGCACAACAAATTCACAGATCCAAGGATTCTGCAGGGTGTACACCCGAGGGATGTGAAAGCTTGGGGGACGTCTTAGAATCCTATCACACCAGAGAGAATATATAAAATTCTGCACAAAATGTATCAAATTTCAGATATAATATCTAAAACTATAAACTTCCTGAAGAAAATATAGTGGAAAACCTTCCCGATGTCAGAGTAAGTAAAGATTGCTAAGGCAGGACACTAATCAATTTTAAATTAAAAAAATAAAAAAGTTAAATTTAAAAAGGATATTCAAATTTTGCTTTTTAAGAGACATTTAGAAAAATGAAAAGATAAGTTACAAGTTAGAAAATAATATTCAATTATATGGTTGACAAAGGTCTTATATTTGGACTATATGAAGAACTCATGAGCTAATAATAAAAGAACAATAAATGTCTAATAGGTATGTGAAAAGAAACTCAGAATAATGGCTTATAGTAATGATTTCATGATTATCCTACCACACACCCCCAAAGAAGTCTAAAATTAAAAAAAAACATAGACAATACACCATATTGTCAAAGATGTGGAACAACTGGAACTCTCCTACATTCCAGCTGGGGATATAAAATAGTACAACCACTTTTGAAAACAGTTCACAGATTTTAATTAAAAATTTGCATACATGATTACATAAAGCACAAGACATTGAGATGGACTATTATCCTGGATTATCCAGATGGGTCCGATGTAATTATAAGAGTCCTTAAAAACCAGAGGAGCTATAGTGATGAAGCAGATGCCAGAGTGATGTCATGTAGATTTGAAGGTGTTAGCTTTGAAATGACTGGCTCTAAAAATGAAGGGGCCACGAACCAAAGAATGCAGATAGATACAAGGAGTGAAGAAGATAAGGAAATAAATCCTCTCCTAGAATCTCCAGAAAGAACCCAGTTATCCAATACCTTGATTTCAGTCCAGCAAAACCAAGACTTCTAGACTAGTAAAGTAATAAATCTGTATTTTTTAAAGCCACTAACCATGTGGTAATTTGTTACAGCAGCAATAGAAAATTAGCAGAGACCTTTACAGACAATGCAATGCTCCCTTTTACACTTGTGGTACACATGCTTCAATTATTATATATTTGTTATATATCTTAATATTTGGCAATATAAGCTCTATAGCCATATTTTCCTTTGAAATATTTTTCTTAGCCATTTTTCTTCCTAATTTTTACTCATGACTTTATAAGTATTCTGCAAGGTCAAAATTAACATTGCTATTCTGAAATAGCATCAATTAATTAAGGGAAGAAAGTCTATTTTCATTAATGAATCTTCAATCCAAAATCACAGTATGTCTCTTAATGTATTTGTCTTCTTTTGCATTAATCTGTGAAGTTTTACAAGATTGTTTACTTGCTTTTTCTATCATTAATTTCTAATGTTGATTTATGAATAGCATGTCCCCAGAAATAAGTCTTACTAATATAATTAAGCTATTTTTTCTGTGTATTAAAATATTAAAGTTGTCATAGAAAGCTCATAGTACTGTTTGCTGAGTTTCTTCTTTAGGATAACTTAAGCATTTTTATGACCTGCTTTTCCTAAAGTATATTATATATATATATATATATATATATAGATAGGTAGATATCATACTTTTTCCTTTATTCTTTTTTAACCCCTGCACAGTATTGTGTATCATATTTTGTCACTGGACAATTAAGCAATTTTCACTCTTTTGCTCTTACAGTTTGTAAAGCTATGGGTTTACAAACTATAAGAAAATAAAAAGTTTTGCACATTTTTTTTTTACTGTGTGAATATTTCTTTTAGAGATTAAGATTTTATGTTATTTTAAATTTAGATAGAAACTTCAAAATGTTGCTTCTAAATTACTATTTTACTTCATTTGAGACATTTAATAATCATTCATTTTAAATCTTTTGTCGGTCTAATGGATTTTTGCCTTGAGTTTTTCTTATTACTAGTTGAAGTCAAGTAACTTTTCATATTTTTATTAGATACTCATATGATTTTTTCTAAGAGGTGATTTTTCATGTTCTTAGTGGGTTATTCATCATTTATTAGCTATTAATTTATTTAACAAACATACATAATAGTACTATGTACAAGATAATATTCTAAGAACTTTACTAATATGAATTTAGTAAATGTTATACCAAGTCTATGAGGTAGGTACTATTTTTATTTCCATTTACAAAATGAAGAGACTGAGCCTAGAAAGGTTGAAGGACTTTTCCAAAGTCACACAGCTGGGAAGTAGTTGAACTGGGTGGCTCCAGAGTTTGTACACTCACCTGCTCTACTGTATGCAAAGTTCTTCACATGTTCAGAATACCAATACTTTACGAGGTATACTACAAAAATTTCTCCCAGTGTGTTTATGTCTGAACATCATTTGATTTATTTAATCATATACATCAATCTACCTAATTTTACAAATGTGTGTATAATTTAGTCATATAGTCTGAAATGAACATATATATATAATTAGGTTGAAACATATGATTAAAATATATGATCAAATAGAAACATAAAAAAGGTTCAAAGAAAAACATTAATAGCTTCACTTCAAGATTTATCTACTAAAACTCATAAAGGTTTTTTTCTCCAGTGGTGTCACCTAATTTTTTTTAGCTTTGCTATTTATATTTAAGTCTTTAATCATGTTCTCTTGAATAGTATGATATATATTCATATTTCTATGTATACTTTGTAACCAGCCAGCTTGGGGACTGATTTACAATTTCTAAAAGTTTTTTGGTTAATTATTTTTGGTTTTCTAAGAGACAATTGCTTTATCTGCAGATACTAGGGGAGGAGATCTTTTTTTTTAATGGCATTTTATAGAACTTTCAGAACAGTATTGAATAATTTTAATGATAGCAGTTATCCTTGTCTTTTTGCTGAATATAGTGAAAAATGTTTTTTAGTGTTTCACTATTCAGTATGATGATGTTTGTTATTCATTATCTATTTTAGCACAGTGGCTCAATTAGTTGAGTAAAAATCCAATATAATGCATCTTTCTAAAACATAACTCTTGAATTCCTCTATATATAACTCTTGAAGTACACAGTACAGAATACTATGGAAGAGTTAATCTTGCTAAATAAAGGCAACTTGCAATCTTGATGTGGATCATGGTTAGGGGAGAAATCTGGCCCAAATGCTGGTATCTGTATTTCCTCATTTCCATTAAAGCACAAATCATCTCTTCTGGTCAATATCATTATGAAACACCTCCTATCATTATTGTGCTGTTTCAATATGGCCTATTGTCACAGTGTCCCTTTGTCTTGATCTGGAACTATCTGCTGTCTACTTTTAAAGACCACACGATGGCGAAATCAGGAGTATGTTCCTTTTCCATCAGCAGGGATATCCCTACTTTCAGGCCTACGTATGTCTAGTGTTTTCTCCATGGTGTGTTGTCTTTCCAGCTACTCCCTCAGAACACCGCAGTGTTTGTTTTATTCTATGAACTCCCTAAACATCACTGGGACTTCTATCACTTTGACTTGGGGTTTCAACAAGGAGAAGAGGCAGGATGCTGGATAATTTTACAAAAACCTTTATGTTGAAAAATAATTTTATCTTCTCTCAGTGTCCTATCCTTTCTGATAATTGATGAAATTCAACTTTACTTTTCACCCTCCCTCCCTCCCCTCTTCTTTTTCTTTCTTTTCTTTCTCCCTTGAGTGACACACATTCTTCTCTCCAATATGGTTGTATGGTTTTTCAGCATACTACGCATATCCTGTTTTCTGTGGTTTCCCAGTGCCTAGCACAAGGCTACGGGTTGATATTAAATAAGTATTTCTTGAATGACTTGAGAAAAGGACAAATGCCTTTAATAATAAATCCTGTGTTTTTGTCCTGGTTTTACTATGTATTCCTGGCATGACTTTGGAGACATCATTTACCTCTTATCTCTTGCCTCGTCTACAAAGCTAAAATCATAAACCAGAACTGTTGCATTAGATAATTTGAAAAAGAGAAGGCACATTTTGTAAACTGGAAAAGCTACACAAATGCAAGTCTACCTGATTATTATTGTCACATATTCTTCCCATCACTACTGCATGTTAAAGGAGTTTACTCAATAACCCAAAGAACTGGATCTCTGAAGACAGAACTATAGCAGGAGGGTTTTGAGCCAAAGGAGCTTTTCTAGCTGTCCTTCAAGTTTGTATGTATTGCAGAGCATTTGATTTGTGCTTACCCTGATCACAAGGGTGTGTAAGCAAGTCCTGGAGAGCAGGTGGTATAAGGCCGAGTGGGGAAGATTTCTTAAGTCATAGAGTCAACCTAAGGCCAGGATTCCTCCCATGTCCTTTAATGCATTCTGTGACTCTAATATTTCTTCTTTCACACTTTATGCAATCCAGCTACTATCATGGCAATTTGTTCCTACATTCTTCCCCATCCTTTTCTTGTTATTCCCAGATCTTTCTGGATAAGAAGTTCTGTTTTTCTTATTTTCTGTGAAGGCAGTGTCTTTCATGTTTAGATTAAGCCATTTGACATGGGGTGTTTTCTCTAAATGTTTCTAGATTCTTACACTTGAATTCTTTGAAAAGCCTAACTAGAGCTTGTATTAGTCCTTATACTAGAAGCTGTAAAATCCAGTCATGTTGTAGAGTTATAATCTGCTCCCTTGATTCCCCGACTATTTTCATGATATTCACTCCATGATGTGTTCTTAATAAGTATATTTTTCCCACATGTCTGAAGATGCCGTCCCTGTTGGTGAAAAGGGAATATTAAGGATGCATGAATAATATTATCCTGATCAGTCTAAACACAGCTTAGGGAGAAAACAAAATATAAGATTTTTTCTGGGCATTCAGGATTTATTAGTATGCCTTACTGACATATTGAGACTTCCCTGGTGGTGCAGATGGGTAAAGTATCTGCCTACAATGTGGGAGACCCGGGTTCAACCCCTGGGTCAGGAAGATTCCCCATAGAGGGAAATGGCAACCCACTCCAGTACTCTTGCCTGGAAAATCCCATGGACAGAGGAGCATGGTAGGCTACAGTCCATGGGGTCACAAAGAGTCGGACACGACTGAGTGACGTCACTTACTGACATATTCCTGTGCCTTCAGACTGAAAGGGTGACTTACATTTAAAGATGTGATTAACTATAAATATATGTTCAATAGTTGTGAATTAAGTCTCTATGTATGTCTCCTGGAGTTTTATACATTCCTTAAAGTTTACTTTAAAGTAGATGAGTATATATCACAGCGTTTTGTTCAAAGTACCAAAACTGTTCAAATATCCACTGTAGAATTACTGATTGTTGTACATGTCAGTGTTCATGACAAAATATTTGAGAGACAGAGATGGGGCAGAGAGTTGAAAGGAGGAAGAAAGAGTCAGGCATGTTTGTGATAATTATTTTTCATAAAAGGTGTCTATGAGGTCAGTTATAAAATGGATGCTGAATATTACAATAAAAGATAAATAATGATCAGCTTCAGGAATCACTTTTGACTTTGATGAGTACTTGTAATCCTAGATGTTCTTGTGCACTTTACAAATAAGGCCTCCTTCTCCTCGTGCCCCCACTCTAATCTTGATGGAGTCAACCTTTCACAGAAGTATGAAATGGATTAATTGAATTAAGATGAAACATGAGATTTAGCAATGGAAATGTTGGAACACACTATATATTGACTACAGTGCCAAAAGTGAAAGTGCAATTCACTCAGTCCTATCCAGTTCTTTGCAACCCCAGGGATATACAGTCCATGGAATTCTCCAGGTCAGAATACTGGAGTGGGTAGCCTTTCCCTTCTCCAGGGGATCTTCCCAACCCAGGGATAGAACTGGGGTCTCCTGCATTGCAGGGGGATTCTTTACCAGCTGAGCCACAAGGGAAGCCCAAGAATACTGGAGTGGGTAGCCTAACCCTTCTCCAGTGGATCTTCCCAACCCAGGAATCAAACCAGGGTCTCTTGCATTGCAGGCAGATTCTCTACCAACTGAGCTATCAGGGAATTCTAACTACAGTGCCATCTTCACTCTCACGTTGTATAAGAGACACGTTCTTACCACTACTCCACAATCTCTCTTTCCCTAAAACCTTATTGACATATCCCAATTATTATAAATATCTAATTTCCCCTAGAACACTTACTCCTTCATTTTATTTCTTAGCCTTCTCCTACTTATGTAGTCTTTGACTTAGACCATCAACAGTGACTTCAAGTAGAAAATGTCACACTTCCCTAGGAAATGGATAGATACCTCTACTTCTCTTCCTTCAAATATTTGAATTGTTCTGTACAGGTTAAAGAATGCATTCTTCCACATCTATTGTGTACTTTCTGCCATTTCAAGGTTGATTTCTACCTTGTGCTTGATTTCACATGTGCTCAATATTTTTTATTGAAGTATAGTGATTTACAACGTTGTATTAATTTCAAGTGTACAGCAAAGTGATTTATATATATATATGTATATATATTTTTTTCCGATTTCTAAGTTACTATAAAATATTGTGTATAGTTCCCTTTGTAGATTATCTATCTGACATATAGTAGTGTGCATCTGTTAATCTCAGACTCCTAATTTATCCTCCCCCCACCCCCCCTTTTGGTAACCATAAATTTCTTTTCTGTGTCTGTGGGTCTATTTCTGCTGTGTAAATAATTTCATTTGTGTCATATTTCAGATGCCACTGTAAGTGGCAGATATCAGGTATCCTTGTAAGTGATACCATATATCTGTCTCTATCAGGCTTACTCCACATAATATGACAATCTCTAGATTCACCCACATTGCTGCAAATGGCATTATTTCATTTTTAATTGTTGAGCAATACTCCATAATAAATACGTATATGTATGTTTGTATGTATATATGTGCCACATGTGGCAATATTTTCCTTCTGATATTTCACTTTATCCATTGGGGTCTGATTTCACTTTATCCATTACAGAGATTGAGTGTGCATTCATGCTAAGTTGCTTCAGTCATGTCCAACTCTTTGTGACGCCATGGACTATAGCCCACCAGGCCCCTGTTCAAGGGATTCTACTGGCAGGAATACTGCAATGGGTTGCCATGCCATGCCCTTCTCCAGGGGATGGTCCCAACCCAAGGACTAAACCCACATCTACTGTGTCTCCTGCACTGCAGGCAGATTCTTTACTGCTGAGCCATTGGGAAGCCTCATTATAGAGATTAGGAAATTGGTAATTAGATAATTAGAAAAAAAATCACTCAGCTGCTCTGCCATCCAGTCAAGATTTTAACCCTTGAATGTCTCACCCCTAAAATCCATCCATTAGTGGGATTCAATAAACATTTGTTAAGTGACTATAAAAAGGAGATCAAACCAGTCAATCCTAAAGGAAATCAACCCTAAATATTCATTGGAAGAACTGATGATGAAGCTGAAACTCCAACACTTCAGGCACCTGATGCGAAGAGCTGACTCATTGGAAAAGACCCTGGTGCTGGGAAAGATTGAGGGCAGGAGAAGGGGACGACAGAGGATGAGATGGTTGGATGGCATCACTGACTCAGTGGACATGAGTTTGAGCAAGCTCCTGGAGATGGTGAAGGATGGGGAAATCTGGTGTGCTGCAGTCCACGGGGTTGGACACAACTTAGCAACTGGACAACAATGAGTGATGGAAGGAAAGGGGATAATGAAGAGAAATTTCACACTTGAATGAGACTGTGAATGAGGTGGAAAAAGTAAAAAGAAAGGAAAAAAACTCAGATGCTTCTGAATTCACTTACTAGTTTCAGTGTTGTGCCTCCACACTGATCTCTTTCATAGGCCCCAGACCTTTTTCATTGATTTTGCTTTAAATATACAAATTGATAAGACTGTCACTTCTTTAAAACATTGTCAGTCATGTTTTATGATACTATAAGATAGTTACAATGCTCCAAGTGTTCGACATTAGTATTTCTAGACGCTAAATTTTTAAACTACCAATGTATCAGTTTTAAAAATCTTTATGAACTGACAGTACCTTCCCTTTAAATTAACATACTCTCAGGAAGTACATTACTGTTATTTAGCTTCAAGAGGATGAAACAAATCTTACTTGGTAACCACTGAGAAATAAATATCTAGGCTTTATATTTATCTGAGAGCTTCTACAGATTGCACATCAGAGGCCTGTTATATTGATAGGAACCATCACCAGAACATTGTCATATACTCTTCAATATTTAGTATTTATCAATTAATTTAATGAATCAAATTTACCACTTTTTATCCCTAATTAAAGGACATACAGTATATCTCATCTTCAGAAATTTTAAGGAGCATAAAATTCTTTCATTCCATAAGACTTATAATATGTAAAGCACAAATAACCTTGAAATTATCTTCAAAAACACATGACACTGGCTAATCTGTACATTTCTAACTGGTTCAGCTAACATGTGTTAACTAGCTGCTATATTTTACATACAGAACTATGTACATTGAGCACAAAAATAAATGCCAAATTCTATCCTATACCTGTAATATAATGAAACAGGCATGTCACGATGATAGTCAACATAATAAATCTATTATTTATACTTCACTTATATTTAATATATAATTATATAAGTACAATAACATAAGTAAATTAAACATATAATAAATGCTTGTGTCAGGAACCATTAACTAAATTAATTAGTTAATAATTTATCTAATTTAGTCCTGACACGTCTGAAAGCTAGGAAATACTGTACACACACGTGCATGCATGCTCAGCTGTTTCTGACTCTTTGTGACCCCACGGACGGTAGCCCGCCGGGCTTCTCAGTCCATGAGCATTCTCCAGGCAAGAGTGCTGGAGTGGGTTGCTATGCCCTCTACATGGGATTTTCCTGACCCAGGGATCAAACCCGTGTCTCTTATGTCTCCTGCACTGGCAGGCAGTTCTTTACCACTAGCCCCAGTTGGGAAGCCCAGGAAATACTGTACACATATCACCAACAACAGAAATGAGACAGGTGAAGTTTATGAAGACTGTATAGTAACAATGAAGAGTTTGAGTGTGTGGCCTCTGAACTCAGCATGCCCAGGATCAAACTCCTGCTCCACAACCAGTTTCTGCCTCAGATTCTCCACCTGTAAAACGGATGACAAAAGGACATGGCCCTTATAGGGTTAAGTATGAGGAGCAAGGCAGCCACCTGTGTAAGGTACTGGAAGCAGGGCCTCAGGTGTAATTAAGAGCTGAACAAATGCTAGCAGATATTATTTCTCTAACAAAAGCAGTGGAAGTAACTGGGGTGGGTGAATGAAGCAAGAATGAAAATTACCGCATAGAATAAAAGAACCAAGAAAAGCTTAGCTTTTTTCCCCTTGTCCTTAATAAACTCTTAGGTAGTTAGGAGCAGGTGATACATAGACAGAGACAAAGCAAATGAGGGAGGTGTTGATTATATAGGAAATTCACTGAGCAGGGTACCACGGTTAAAATTCAGCATGTGATTTCTCTGTGATTTTTCCGTTCACATCTTACTCGAGATAACAATGGAATTAGAAGTAAGAAGATGGATAGAAGAGAGTCATAAAGAGAAAAGGACCCATTCTATTTTGTTTAGTTTTTTTTTTTACCAGACCCTTGCTTTTACTTTTTATTATCAGAAAAACTGCCTGTAGTTTATTTTCTCTGCTAACTACAAACAGGAGTGATAAGCACCATGATTCCTTACTTATGGCTTCTGATAAATAAAAAAGACTCTAATCAGTTGCTGTGGGCTTTTGTTTTTTTCAGTTGAAACAATCGAGAAGTAATGGTTTCATGGTCCACAACTGAATTATTTCAAACAGATTAATGAAATTTTAATCTCATAGCTATTGAACCTTATGGTGGTAGTATTTTTTTTTTTTTTTGAGCAAAAAGCTGTTCAGGGAAGTGAACAAGGGTTTTGGAGCCAGACAGATCTGAGTTCAAGTCCAGCCTCTGATAGATACCTGCAGAGTATTCTTGGGTAAACTGACTAACCTCTTTGATTTTTTAATATTCTTATCTGTATCATGGAGATAATTTTTTCTTACTGCGGCTGATTAGAAGATTAAACAGATGTGTGCATGTGAGACACCAGATCAGTGATTATCAAATAATTTTTACTTCTCACATGTCCGTTTCCTTACCCCATGTTCCAATAAGTACATGTTTGGTTGCCTCGGTTATGTCTGACTCTTTCCAACCCCGTGGACTATAGCCCACAAGGCTCCTCTGTCCATGGAATCCTTCAGGCCAGAACACTGGAGTGGGATGCCGTGACCTCCCTCAGGAGATTCCCCTGCAATCCCTGCATTGGCAGGCAGGTGCTTTACCCAGAGCCACACGGGAAGCCCCTTCCAGTAATTAGACTGGGATTGTTTTGTTTGTTTGTTCTACTCTTCAGGACAAAAATTACAGAATCATAGAAAAATAAAAGAAACACAGTGAAGGTGACTGATTTCCTCACATTTAGTCAAGCTTAAGTGATTACCATGTGTGTGTGTGCATTTGTGTGCGGGGAGAGAAACAGAGGCAGAAATAGGGGAGGACGATGACAAGCAGCAAGAAAAAGAGCAGGAAAAAAAGGTGGTTCAATGTGTTTTAAGTGATCAGAAAAGGAACTCACATTTTAGAACAGCGTCGAAGTATGGTCACCATGAAGTACATCAATATGTCATTAACATAACTTCTGAAGTAATGCAAAACCATAATCTTCTTACATTTGATTCTATGCTTTGCTGCAACAGGAATGTATAAACAACCCAGGTAATCCACGATGCCTAAACTTTGGTTTTCCAAGATGCATACTCCTGATTCATTTCACTGATGATTCCTCATATTCACTTATCAACAATATGTACTTTTCACGTAAATGGTTCTACAAAGGAGCTAGATTCTCCCTGCACTCTATTTCCTCAAACATCTCATTCCCCATCCTGAAATGTCTTCTGATCCTTCCTCTGTCCACCAAAATCCAATTTGCTTGAGAAATACAGCTCACTGTGTCTATAGAGTCTTACTGGACTACTTCCAACACCAGCTTCTCAAACACTGACTCATGACAATGTTTTCACCACACAGGACAAATGAGAAAAACATCTTTTATGATGGCCTATGAATATAAAGCCTGAATAGTAAGGTTCTGGTTTTCATTATTCTTTGTTATATTTGAATACCCATAGTATGTTTATATATCAGATTTTCAGGGACAAAACCAATTGCAAATATCTGCTATCCCCATAAGTCATTAAAATATTCTGAAAATTCCATTATTGAGCACTTACACTACCTTTCTCAGACAGCTTCTACCACCCAATAACAAACCAAAAATAAATTATTTGAACATGGGTCCTGATTTCGATTTTGTAACATATGGTCATACATTTATATCATATAATACAATCCTTAAAAATAGACAGAACTTGCATAATGTGAATAGACTATCATGCATTTTTGCCAACTGCTTCTGGATCTTTTGTATTGTCTCCCCTATATGTTACAATGGTATTATTTGGGATTCATACCTAGAGTTCATCTGGTGTAGAAAAGACATGTAGTACTCGCTTGTTGATTAGCTGCAATAATGGCTCACCTAAAGGAATATAAAAACAAAGTGTCATTTCTATTAGAGGAGAGCTTCTTTGGAAGCTATGATTTGATGAATAGAGAGTTAATAACATGAACCATTCCAAAAATATCCAACTCAAGTAACATAATAGAAGAAGATGAAAACATCCATTTCTGATTCAAATATCGCCAGAAGATTTATGAATTATTGATGGTCTCTATAAATGTTGAAAACAGTGTTTATTGGTGCAGACTTAGAACTTTCTCCCCTCTGCACTAAGAAATGACCACTTCAGTTTCCCCAAGCCTTACACCAAATGATAAGACAGTATGTTTGTGGCAAGAAAAATGATTCTCCTGCTTTCAGAGCTACAACAGAAATCTTTCTTTTCCATTTCAGAAGTAATAAAAACATAGCCTAGAAAACTGCTATAGAGGTGAAGGAGCAAGGCCTTTGTTTATGAGGGGAAAAGTCCATGTATGTAATTCTCTTGCCTTGCCTTGGGCCAAACACATTTACGTGTTGAAAAAGGAAGAATCCTCTTTTTCTTCTTACATAAAATGTAAACCTTTGTACATGTGCCCTATTTTAATCTCCCTTTCAGTTAGAGCTGCCAGTACACAATTTGACTGTTTTCATCCAACTGCCTCTCATCATTTGTATCTTTTTAAAAGCAAAACTAGTTTGTGCATAATGATAAGGTCCAAAGCAACATTCATTTTCTATATAATTATATCAAGTCACTTGTATTTTCTTCTACCCAATTAGTATATTTATCTTAATAATGATTTCCCCAAATGCCCTAGAAATCTTTAGCTTTATTTCAAAATAATTATGTTAGTTTGACCTAAGACTAGCATGAGAAAGATACTTCTGTGGGAAATATTTTAGGGAACAACTTGGAAAGTTTTGTATCAGGGATGAGCCGTAATGACTTTTATTCTTTAAGATCTATAGAAGTGCTTGTCATTTACTTACATTAAGAAAATGATTACTTGAATACAGCAAAGCTGAAATCTTGTTCATTGAGTTCATGTTTCATATAAATATTAAAATTTATACTGTTCCCTTGTGGAGTTTAATAAGAGCTTTATGATTAATACAACAAGGCTAGAAGTTAACTTGTAAACAATATTAATCAGTTAAATTGAACCAACGTGTTATGAACATTTTAATGACCTCTTTCTTCCCTGCTGGAGGAAGAAAACATTCTCTGAAGTTCTATACTAAGAAAAGCAATTTGTTCCACGTGGAGTATAATTGAGCCCTGAACAACACAAGGACTAGGGGTCCCAATTCCCTTGCAAAAATAGTCCTATAACTTGACCCTTTGACCTTCAGTTCTGCATCCACAGATTCAACCAACCACAGATTGCGCAGTATTGTAGTATCTATTTATTGGGAAAAAAGCAACACTACATATAATTGGACCTGCACAGTTCAAACCATGTTGTTCAAGGGCCAATTGAATACAGACGAGGCATAGGAAACAGCGACCCCCAGCCGATTCAGCTGAAGCATATAGCTTTTAAACTTGGAATGCATGATCCATGGAGTTTAAGCGTTTATATTTTACCCTAATTTTACCTGGTGGACTTTTTTCTTTTTTCTTTCATTTTTTAAATCAATTAATTAATTATTTCTTTGCATTATCGTGTTGGTTTTTTAAATGATGATTCCTGTACACTAAAAAGAAATTGTCTCCTCTGAAATTAAGAAACCATGGGATGAACTAAGAGGGAAACACAGACATGTATATACACTGTCATGTGTGGAACAGCTAGCAGGGAGTTGCTGTACAGCACAGGGAGCTCAGCCGGGTGCTCTGTGATGGCCTAGGGGTAGAGTGGGGTGGCTGGGAAGGAGACACAACAGGGAGGGGATATATGCATACATATGGCTGGTTCACTGTGTTGTATGGCCGACATTAACAATATTGAAAAGCAAGTATATTCCAATTAAAGAGAAATCATGAATAGTTCAGTTCAGTTCAGTCACTCAGTTGTGTTCAACTCTTTGCAACCCCATGAATCACAGCATGCCAGGCCTCCCTGTCCATCACCAACTCCCGGAGTTCAACCAAACCCATGTCCATCGAGTCGGTGATGCCATCCAGCCATCTCATCCTCTGTCGTCCCCTTCTCCTCCTGCCCCCAATCCTTCCCAGCATCAGGGTCTTTTCCAATGAGTCAACTCTTTGCATGAGGTGGCCAAAGTATTGGAGTTTCAGCTTCAACATCAGTCCTTCCAATGAACACCCAGGACTGATCTCCTTTAGGAGGGACTGGTTGGATCTTCTTGCAATACAAGGGACTCTCAAGAGTCTTCCCCAACACCACAGCTCAAAAGCATCAATTCTTTGGTGCTCAGCTTTTTTCACCGTCCAACTCTCACATCCATACATGACCACTGGGAAAGCCATAGCCTTGACTAGACGGACCTTTGTTGACAAAGTAATGTCTCTGCTTTTTAATATGCTATCCAGGTTGGTCACAACTTTCCTTCCAAGGAGTAGTTAGACCCATGAATAGTTAGATCATCCCAAATATAACTAGGAAGGAAGTAATGATGAATGTTAAGGTTTTGCCTCTATTGGCCTCAACCATTTGTCTAATGGTAAGGAAGTAAAAGTGGTGAGCTTCAAGATGTTGTCCCAAGACTTACAGGAGACGAATTCCTTCAGGAAGCAAAAGAAGAAAATTTGAAATTATCTTCTCAAAAGAATTTAAGAGTAAATAGAGAATATAATAAAGTTCAACTCTTTCAAAAATCAAATACCTATTTACTTAATACCTATAATATGCACATAATATCTAAAACAAATCTAAGCAAAATAGTTAGTTGGAAGATGGAAAAATTTCTTATTAGTAGTTTGGACCCTTTTCTTTTCTTTTTTTAAATTTTCTTTACTTTATTGTGTTGGTTTTGCCATACAATGACATGAATTCGCCATGGGTTTACATATGCAGATGGACCCTTTTATTTTCACTCTTAAGTTGAGGAGGTTGAGTTTTGATTAGATTTTCCCCAAAGAGATAATAATTGGAACAAGGTATTTCAAAGTGTTATAGGAGGTAGCATGGAAACC
This sequence comes from Antilocapra americana, assembly GCA_007570785.1. Taxonomy (NCBI): domain Eukaryota; kingdom Metazoa; phylum Chordata; class Mammalia; order Artiodactyla; family Antilocapridae; genus Antilocapra; species Antilocapra americana. The sequence continues at coordinate 30,045,970 of ML663565.1, forward strand.
AGGAACCTCATTTTCCCCTTTCTTTTGCCTTCTATAACTTATGGGGCCTTACAAGGCTTTAGGATTTACCCAAAGGTTCTCATTGCCCCCAAATAACAATTAATAGTGAAATAAAGACATTGTCAATACTAGTGTGAGACTGACAATCTTACTGATACAGATATTTTCCAGCTACCTGAGTAATAAAATGTTTTATGTTTTTGAATTGGATTTGAGTAATTCTGCAATAAACAAATGTACTATTAATATAACAGAGTACATAACTGTATTTTAAAACATTAGAATTGAATTGGAATTCTCTTCTAAAGCTGTAAATGTATGGAAGTAGGCTTACAAAGAAATGTCCAACAAATGATACACAAACATAATGAAAATCAACAATGAACTTAAATTAAAAATGTGTCTTTGAAGAAAGAAAAACAACATTTTATGACCATCTTTTTATTGCTTGCCCTGTATAGCAGACCATGTGTCATGAGATACATGCAAAGTATTTCTGTGTATTCTTTTGGGATGCAAGGTACATCTCCTAAAGGCTTTTACTAAGAACAAGTTCAGGCAAAAACACATTCCAATATATTCTTTGTACTACTGTTCCACAAAGTTACTATTTTTCAGAACACTTCAAAAACAGAAATTCAAAGAAAAGCTGTTGGATACCAAGGAAAATCATGAGACATTCATATAACTTGATAGATTTGTTACATTCAAAAAATTAAATAAATGTAGTGATATACAAGGAGAAGGCAATGGCAACCCACTCCCATACTCTTGCCTGGAAAATCCCATGGTTGGAGGAGACTGGTGTGCTGCAGTCCATGGGGTTGCTAAGAGTTGAACACCAGTAAGTGACTTCACTTTCACTTTTCACTTTCCTGCACTGGAGAAGGAAATAGCAACCAACTCCAGTGTTCTTGCCTGAAGAATCCCAGGGATGGGGGAGCCTGGTGGGCTGCCATCTTTGGGGTCGCACAGAGTTGGACACAACTGAAGTGACTTAGCAGCAGCAGCAGTGATATACAAAATTCCCAACCATTTGCCTTATTTCATAACTGTAAAGAGTCAAAAGTAGCCAAATTTATGAAATCTATGTTTTGATTTGTCTGATTCTCAAAACCCAGATTTGTATGGGCAGATTAAGTAATTCCATGATGTAACTTGTGAGATTGTATTCAAAGTTGATCAAAAAATTTTATTTTTCCTATATACCTGAGTAGATAATATCCTTAATAGAATAAAGATATAGATGTATCAAATATTTTGTATGTATACTTTTACTTGCATCAAATATTTATAATAAAAATAATTTAAAGAATAAATAAGTCATATTCCTTCTCCGCTACCTTCACATAGGAAAAAGTAGATACTTTGTATTCTCAGAAAAGGACCTCAAGATAACTATTAGAGTAAAATAAAAGGCAACAGAATTTAGTACATTTCAAATTATAAAAACTTCAAACCCACCTGCTCATGGACTCTAGCACCAGGCCCACCCACTCACAGACTCCTCCAGCTGGCCTGCCCAGTCTCAGGCTGGGCTAACTGATGAAGCAAATTACCTTCCAAATTCAATCTGTTAAGATTGAAAGAGATGAGTACTTCCTCAAATGTACAAATGACAGTGCAAGCTACAAGGATCATGAAAAGGGAGAGAAACATGTCATCACCAAAGAAACAAAATAAAGCTCTAGTAACTGAACTTATAGAAAAAAAGAACAAATTATACGATAAAAATTCAACTAGTCATCTTAATGAAGCTTAGTGTACACAAAAAACCACAAACAGTAAATGAAACCATAAAATCAATACCTTAACAAATGAGCAGTTCAAATAAAACATGAGCAGTTCAAAAGGTAGCAGTCATACAAAAAAGAAACAAAGATTGCGAATCTGAAGAATACAGTGACTGCACTGAAGTATTCAATAGAGATCACTAGAGTAAAGTCTATCAATCAGAAAAATCAGATAGCAAACTCAAAGACAAGTTATTTTAAATTGTCTAGTCAGAGAGGCATAAAGAAAAAGAGAGAAAAATAATAAAGCCCACAGAACTTATAGAATACAGTCAAGGAGAACTGCATCATAGGAGTTCTAGAAGGAGAAAAGAAAGACAAAGGTATAGAAACCTTATTTAAAGCAAAAAATGGCTAAAACTTTCCTAAATCTAAGGAGGAAAAATGGACATCCAGATTTATGAAAACCAAAAATTTCCCAAAATACTGAATCTAAAAGAGTTAAGACCATCCCCAAGAAAAAGAAAAGCAAAAAAGCAAAATGGCTGTCTGAGGAGGCCTTACAAATAGCTGTGAAAAGAAGAAAAGCAAAAAGCAAAGGAGAAAAGGAAAGATATTCCCATTTGAATGCAGAGTACCAAAGAACAGCAAGGAGAGATAAGAAAGTCTCCCTTAGCGATCAATGTAAAGAAACAGAGGGAAACAAAAGAATGGGAAAGGCTAGAGATCTCTTCTAAAATTAGAGATACCAAGGGAACATTTCATACAAAGATGGGCTCAATAAAGGAAAGAAATGGTATGGACCTAACAGAAGCAGAAGATACTAAAAACAGGTGGAAAGAACACACAGAAGAACTGCACAAAAAAGATTTTCACAACTCAGATCATCACGATGGTGTGATCACTCACTTAGAGCCAGAAATCCTGGAATAGGAAGCCAAGTAGGCCTTAGAAAGCGTCACTACAAACAAAGCTAGTGGAGGCGATGGAATTCCAGTTGAGCTATTTGAAATTCTGAAAGATGATGGTGTGAAAGTGCTGCACTCAATATGCCAGCAAATTTGGAAAACTCAGTAATGGCCACAGGACTGGAAAAGGTCAGTTTTCATTCCTATCCTAAAGAAAGGCAATGACAAAGAATTCTCAAACTACTGCACAATTGCATGCATCTCACATGATAGTAAAGTAATGCTCAAAATTCTCCAAGCCAGGCTTCAGCAATACGTGAACCATGAACTTCCAGATGTTCAAGCTCGATTAGAAAAGGCAGAGGAACCAGAGATCAAATTGCCAACATCCACTGGATTATCGAAAAAGCAAGAGAGTTTCAGAAAAACATCTACTTCTGTTTTATTGATTATGTCAATGCCTTTGACTGTGTGGATCACAATAAACTGTGGAAAATTCTTAAGAGATGGGAATACCAGACCACCTGACCTGCTTCTTGAGAAACCTGTATGCAGGTCAGGAAGCAACAGTTAGAACTGGACATGGAACAACAGACTGGTTCCAAATAGGAAAGGGAGTACGTCAAGGCTGCATATTTAACTTATTTAACTTATATGCAGAGTACATCATGAGAAACGCTGGGCTGGAAGAAGCACAAGTTGGAATCAAGATTGCCCAGAGAAATCTCAATAACCTCAGATATGCAGATGACACCTCCCTTATGGCAGAAAGTGAAGAAGAGCTAAAAAGCCTCTTGATGAAAGTGAAAGAGGAGAGTAAAAATGTTGGCTTAAAGCTCAACACTCAGAAAATGACCATCATGGCATCTGGTCCCCTCACTTCATGGGAAATAGGTGAAGAGACAGTGGAAACAGTGTCAGACTTTATTTTTCTGGGCTCCAAAGTCACTGCAGATGGTGATTGCAGCCATGAAATTAAAAGACGCTTCCTCCTTGGAAGGAAAGTTATGACCAACCTAGACAGCATATGAAAAAGCAGAAACATTACTTTGCCAACGAAGGTCCGTCTAGTCAAGGCTATGGTTTTTCCAGTGGTCATGTGAGAATCATGGATGTGAGAGTTGGACAGTGAAGAAAGCTGAGGGCCGACGAACTGATGCTTTTGAACTGTGGTGTTGGAGAAGACTCTTGAGAGTCCCTTGGACTGCAAGGAGATCCAACCAGCCCATCCTAAAGGAGATCATTCCTGAGTATTCATGGGAAGGACTGATGTTGAAGCTAAAACTCCAATACTTTGGTCACCTCATGCGAAGAGCTGACTCACTGGAAAAGACCCTAATGCTGGGAAGGATTGGGGGTAAGGGGAGAAGAGAACAACAGAGGATGAGATGGCTGGATGGCATCACTGACTCAATGGACATGGGTCTGGTTGAACTCCGGGAGTTGGTGATGGACAGGGAGGCCTGGCGTGCTGCGGTTCATGGGGTCGCAAAGAGTTGGACACAACTGAGCGACTGAACTGAAAGAGTTCTACACCAAAACAAAATATAATTAAATTATCAAAATTTATTTACCAGCTAATCAATGTGATACACCACATGAACAGAATGAAGAATAAAAATTACCGGCCATATCAATAAATGTGGAAAACTCAAGTAACAAAATTCAACACTCTTTCACGGTAAAAACTCTCAATTATTTATTGAAGGAACTTACTTCAACACAATAAAGACTATATATGAAAGCCCCACAGTTGGTGTAATACCCAGTAGTCAAAAACAAAAGTTTTCCTCTGAGATCTGTAACAAGGCAAAATACCCATTCTTGCCATTCCTTTCAATATAATATTGGAAGTCCTATCTACAGCAATTAGGCAAGAAAAAGAAACAAACACCCAAATCAGAAAGGAAGAAGTGAACTTATATCTGTTTTAGGATGAAATAATTTTATATGTAGAAAAAGTCAAATACTCCAACCAAAAAACTACTAGAACTAATAAATATTCAGAAAAGTTGCAGAATATAAGATCAGCATATAAAAATAAGCTATATTTTTATACACTAACAATGAACCATCCAAAAAGAAAATTATATAACAAATTCCACTTAAAATAGGATCAAAAGATAGACTACTTGGACATAAGTTTAAATATGGAGGTGAAAGACTTGTACATTGAAAACTGTAAAACACAGATGAAACTAGGCACAAATAAACAGGCATTCCACGTTTGTGGGTTAGAAGAGACATTGTTAAAATGCTGATACTACACAAAGAAACTGACAGATTCAGTGCAATCTGTATTAGGATCCCATGGCACATTTTTAGAGAAACAGATAAAAGAATCCTAAAATTTACATGGAACCACAGGTGGATGAAGAGCCAAAGTACCTTTGAGTAAGAAGAACACAGTTGGAGGCATAATTTTTCCCCACTTCAAACTATATTAACAAGCTAAAGTAATCAAAATAGTATGGTGCTGGCATTTACAGAAAGACATAGACTGATGGAACAGAGAGCCCAGAAACAAGCCCATGCATACATGATCAACTGAATTCAAAGAAGGGGATCAGGAACACACAATGGGAAAAGTATAGTTCCTCCAATAAATGGTGTTGAAAAAACTGGATATCTACATCCAAAAATGAAAACAAACCCTTTTTTTATAGCAGAAAAGTCAATTTAAAATGAATTGAAAACTTAAATGTATGGTCTGAAACTGTAATATTCCTAGAAGAAAATATAAAGAAAAGTCTCTTGACAATGATCTATGCAATGATTTCTTAGATATGACACCAAAAACACAGACCCTCCCCTCACCTCTGTGTTATGACTCCACAGAAGATACAGAAAACAAGTTTGCAGGGGAAAAAATCAAACAGATCACTGGTAATTATAAGCCTTTATTTAGAAGGCCACAGATTATCTTTGGGGGAAAAAAGGTAGAATTTTTACAGCTTTTTAGCAATGGAGTCATCTGAAGTTCAGCTAGTTTCAGGAATAGTGGGTCAAAATTCGTTTTAAAGAGGGAGAAATTGTTCCTGTACGTTAACAGTCATGGTTTTGGCAGTTTAATTTATCAAGTAGCTGAAAGAAACAATAGTAAGTTCAAGTTCAATACAAGATTGAAAGAAACAGGTGCAGGTAACAAGGGCTTGTAAGGGATTCAGCAGAAAATTTTTTTAAGCCTCTCAGGTTCTTTTGCTATTTATGTATTACAACTTTGCTATGTACCAATATTTACTTGTTTTCATTAGATTTGTTTTAAGTTATTTGTATTTATAATTGTTTATTATGATAATAGACCTACAATTTAGGCAGAAATTTTTAGTTCTTATTGGATGTTATTTTACAATATCTTGTAATTAAGTTAATCAAGGAATAAATCTTATTCTCAACACATTTTTATTTATTTTCAACACATTTTTAAAGTTCCTTGATGCTATTACTTTTTTCTTTTTGGGATGAGAAGGGAGGTGGGAGGGGATTCTGGACGGGGAACACATGTACACCCATGGCGGATTCATGTCAATGCATGGCCAAACCAATACAATATTGTAAAGTAAAAAAATAAATAAAGAAATATTACTTTCTTCTAAAACTAAATTCTTATAAAATTCAGAAGCACCTTATATATGTACTAAGCACTGGAAAATTATGATAGTAGTTAGTTACCTGGTTAAAAAAAATTAAGTAAAATGTGTAAAAGCTGGATTGTAAGGGCCCAATTAAAATGTAGGTAGTGAGGAAGTAGGAGCAGTTAAGTGTAGATATTTACACTAGAACATCTGATGAAGAAGGGAAGGGGTAATGTAGAGTATCAACTTAAGAGATCAGATGGGAACATCTTATTTATATATTTACTTACTTTCAGTCTTATTGAGAGATACCTGACATATAGCACTGTATAAGTTACAGGTACACAGCGTAACAATCTGATTTACAGATGTCATGTAGTGATTGTCACAGTAAATTAGTGAATAGCCATCATCTCATACAGGTACAAAATTAAAGGAACTGAAAAGTAGATAATATTTTTTTCTTGTGATGAGAACTCTCAAGAGCTTCCCTGGTAGCTCATAAGTAAAGAATTTGCTTGTGATGCAGGAAATGTGGGTCTAATTCCTGGAGCAAGAAGATCCTCTGGAGAAGGAAATGGCAACCAACTCCATTCTTGCCTGGGAAATCCCATGGCAGAGGAGCCTGGAGGGTTGTAGTCCATGGGGTCACAAGAATCGTATGAGACTTAGCGACTAAACCACCACCAGAACTCAGGGTTTACTCTCTTGACTTTCATAAGTAACATGCAGCAGTGCTAATTATATTTATCATGCTACATATTATATCCCTAGTACTTACTTATCTTACAACTGGAAGTTTGTACCTTTTGACTACCTTCATTTAATCTACCCAATTTCCCCTCCCTTGACAGCCCCTCCACCCCACCCCTGCTTATGGTAACATAGACCTGATCTCTTTTTCCAAGAGTTTGTTTCTGAAGTATAGTTGACCTACAATACTACATTAGTTCCTACTAGACAACATAGTGATTTGATATTTCTATACATTTCAAATTGATCGCCACAGTAAGTCAAGATATGTCACCATTAGGGAGTATCTTTTATAACAGATGGAATCTATTCATGTTATTCGACAAAAGGAATAAAAGAGTAAGTTTAGAATATTTGATGGAGTGAAGTCTCAGCACATACAGGAAGTAATGAGAGTGAGAACACAGACTAAAGACAGCAGGAACCTTTTCATAGTCTAGGAAATGAGTGTGCCAAGCAAATTATAACAATAGAACTCTAGGGAAATGGCAACTCACAACAGTATTGTTGCCTGGAGAAACCCAAGGACAAATGAGTCCATAGGGTCACAGAGTTGGACATGACTGAAGCAACTTAGTACACATAGACAGTCATTAAAACCTCAAACTTCTATAACTGTTTTCAAATAGGTATTATAATAGATGATTATGTTCATTTCAGTTGATTCTTATGTTTTAAAACCTATACAGAATTTGCAAGATCCTAAGAGATGTGGGTACCCACTAAAGACAATGATTTTTATTATGTCTTGGCTTTAGTTTGATAAGTTTAAATGGTACCACCTGGTGAGTTATAGCTCTAGTATATCTATTCAGAACAATATAATAAGTAATATTCTAAAAGCTGAGTCAATGATACTATTTATGAACTTTGTAGATATTAGAATAAATAGTACCTTACTAAAATTAAGAATAGCAGCCTATTCAGGTTTAAACATACTACCAACAGAATGCAGACATGTGATTCAAAGTAATCACAGGTGATTCTGGAGGAGATCACCAACAATGATTAGAAAGTAACTATGATAAAAGATTAGGACATAAATACAGTGAAGAAAACTTGGGTTTCAGAGGATTCAGAGTAAATATGAAGTTAATACTGTACCTCTTACAAGGTCTGAGACACAGAGTTCTTGTTGACACACTGGAAAGCGATGAAGAGCAGGTAACTCCCACCATAGTATCAGCCAAACTCATTATGATCCTTTAATTCAACTCCTCAAAAACATGGAAGAGGCCAGCCCAGGTTTGATGCTTCATACAGGGTGCTCAGGGCTGGTGCACTGGGATGACCCAGAGAGAGGGAATCGGGAGGGAGGTGGGAGGGGGATTCTGGAAGGGTAACACATGTATACCCATGGTGGATTCACGTCAATATATGGCAAAACCAACACGATAATGTAAAGAAAATAAATAAAAATAAATTTAAAAAATAAATTAATTAATTAACTCTTCCTGTCAAAAAAAACAAACAAAAAAACATGGAAGAGAAGCAACTAGGGAATCCTGTCTACGGTCTATAACCTTAGCTCTGTGTTCAAATTCTGTTAAAGTCTAACTACGTATCTGACCCAAACTTCTCTCTCTGAGTTTCTCTCTCCTGAGATTACAGATGTGGAAATTAAGTTCACGTGAATTAGCAGATGTAAACCAACTGTCTTCCACAAACAATAGAGGCTAAGAACTTACAACAGGTATTCAGAAATAAAGTACAGGATTCCTAAAGTTCAGCCAGTGAACTGTAATCTCCCTTTCAGAAGCATGAGCGCTTTCCTACCTTTGGGTTCATAAAGAATCTCTATCCTATACTTTCTTATGATAAATGTCTTCTATTCTTAATCTTTTTGAAGTTGATCTCTCATAATTGTCATCAAAAATTATGAACAATCTAGAAAGAGTTGAAGATCTAGAATAGTAGAACACTTAATCCAATTAAAGGTATACTTTTCTGATATGAAGCTTGGGTTTGATTTCTGACTCAACCACTTACTAGCTATGTATCCTTTAAAAAAAAACTGGTAAATTCAAAATAATTGAAATCATTTTAAGCATCTTTTATGATCACAATAGAGTAAGATTAGATGTCAACTACAGGCAAAAAACTATTAAAAATACAAACATATTGAGGCTAAACAACATGCTTCTGAATAAGCAACAAATCACAGATCAAAAAAGAAATCAAAATATGCATAGAAGCAAATGAAAATGAAAACATGACAACCCAAAACCTATGAGATTCAGTAAAAGCAGTGCTAAGGGGAAGGTTCCTAGCAATACAAGCTTACTTTGAGAGAAAAACCAAATAAATAACATAGCTTTACAACTAAAGCAACTAGAAAAAGAAGAAATGAAGAACCCCAGGGTTAGTAGAAGGAAAGAAATAATAAAAAATTGGGACAAAAATAAATGAAAAAGAAACAAAGGAGATTATAGCAAAAATCAACAAAGCTAAAAGCTGGTTCTTTGAGGAGATAAATAAAATAGACAAACCATTAGCCAGACTCATCAAGAAAAAAAGGGAGAACAATAAAATCAACAAAATTAGAAGTGAAAATGGAGAAATCACAACAGACAACACAGAAATACAATGGATCATAAGAGACTATTATCAGCAACTATATGCCAATAAAATGGACGATTTCAAAGAAATGGACAAATTCTTAGAAAAGTATAACCTTCCAAAACTGAACCAGGAAGAAATAGAAAATCTTAACAGACCCATCACAAGTATGGAAATCAAAACTGTAATAAAAAAATCTTCCAACAAAAGCCCAGGACCAGATGGATTCACAGCCGAATTCTACCAAAAATTTAGAGAAGAACTAACAACTATCCTACTCAAACTCTTCCAGAAAACTGCAGAGGAAGGTAAACTGCCAAACTCATTCTATGAGGCCACCATCACCCTAATATAAAAATCAGACAAAGATGTCACAAAAACAGAAAACTACAGGCCAATATCACTGATGAATATAGATGCAAAAATCCTTAGCAAAATTCTAGAAAACAGAATGCAGCAACATATTAAAAAGATCATACATCATGACCAAGTGAGCTTTATCCCAGGGATGCAAGGATTCTTCAATATTCGCAAATCAATCAACTAATACACCACATTAACAAATTGAAAGATAAAAATCATATATTATCACAATAGATGCAGAGAAAGCCTTTGACAAAATTTAACATCCATTTATGATAAAAACCCTCCAGAAAGCAGGCATAGAAGGAACATACCTCAACATAATAAAAGCCATATATAATAAACCCACAGCAAATATTATCCTCAATGGTGAAAAACTGAGAGCATTTTCCTAAAATCAGGAACAAAACAAGGGTGCCCACTCTCACTACTACTATTCAACATAGTTTTGGAAGTTTCAGCCAGAGCAATCAGAGAAGACAAAGAAATAAAAGGAATCCAGATCAGAAAAGAAGAAGTAAAACTCTCACTGTTTGCATTTAACATGATCCTCTACATAGAAAACCCTAAGGCTCCACAAGAAAATTACTAGAGCTCATCAATGACTATAGTAAAGTTGCAGGATATAAAATCAACACACAGAAATCCCTTGCATTCCTATACACTAACAATGAGAAAACAGAAAGAGAAATTAAGGAAACAATTCTATCCACCACTGCAATGAAAAGAATAAAATATTTAGGAATAAATTTACCTAAAGAAACAAAAGACCTATATATAGAAAACTATAAAACACTGATGAAAGAAATCAAAGATGCCACAAATAGATGGAGAAATATACCATGTTCATGGATCAGAAGAATCAATATAGTGAAAATGAGTATACTATCCAAAGCAATCTATAGATTCAATGCAATTCCTATCAAGCTACAAATGGTATTTTTCACAGAATTAGAACAAATAATTTCACAATTTGTATGGAAACACAAAAAATCTCAAATAGCCTAAGCAATCTTGAGAAAGAAGAATGGAATTGGAGGAATCAACTTGCCTGACTTCAGACTATACTACACAGCTACAGTTATCAAGTCAGTATGGTACTGGCACAAAGACAGAAATATAGATCAATGGAACAAAATAGAAAGCTCAGAGATAAATTCACACACCTATGGATACCTCCTCTTTGACAAAGGAGGCAAGAATATACAAAAGAGAAAAGATAATCTCTATAGCAAGTAGTGCTGGGAAAACTGGTCAATTGCTTGTGAAAGAATGAAACTCAAATACTTTCTAACACCATACACAAAAATAAACTCAAAATGGATTAAAGATCTAAATGTAATACCAGAAACTATAAAACTTCTAGAGGAAAACATAGGCAAGTCACATTCTGACATAAATCACAGCAAGATCCTCTATGACCCACCTCCCACAGTAATAGAAATAAAAGCAAAAAGTAAACAAATGGGACCTAATCAACCTTAGAAGCTTTTGCACAACAAAGGAAACTATAAGCAAAGTGGAAGACATTCTTCAGAATGGGAGAAAATAATAGCAAATGAAGCAACTGACAAAGAACTAATCTCAAAAATATCCAAGCAGCTCATGCAGCTCAATGCCAGAAAAATAAAAGACCCAATCAAAAAATGGGCCAAAGAACTAAACAGACATTTTTCCAAAGAAGATACACAAATGGATAACAAACATATGAAAAGATGCTCAACATCACTCATTATCAGAGAAATGTAAGTCAAAACCACAATGAGGTACCATCTCACACCAGTCAGAATGGCTGCCATCAAAAAGTCTATAAACAATAAATGCTGGAGAGGGAATTCTCTTACATTGTTGGTGGGAATGCAAACTAGTACAGCCACTATGGAGAACAGTGTGGAGGGTCCTTAAAAAACTGGAAATAGAACTGCCATATGACCCAGCAATTCCATTTGCTGGGCATACACACCGAGGAAACCAGAATTGAAAGAGACACGTGTACCCCAATGTTCATTGCAGAACTGTTTACAATAGCTAGGACATGGAAGCAATCTAGATGTCCATCAGCAGACGAATGGATAAGAAAGCTGTGGTGCATATAATGGTAGAATATTACTCAGCCATTAAAAAGAATGCATTTGAATCAGTTCTAATGAAGTGGATGAAACTGGAGCCTATTATACAGAGTGAAGTCAGTCAGAAAGAAAAATACCAATATAGTATATTAATGCATATATATGAAATTTAGAAAGATGATAACAATGACCCTATATGTGAGACAACAAAAGAGACACAGATGTAAAGAACAGACTTCTGGACTCTGGGAGAAGGTGAGGGTGGGGTGATTTGAGAGAATAGCATTGAAACATGTTTATTACCATATTTGAAATAGGTGGCCAGTCCAGGTCTGATGCATGAGACAGGGAGCTCATGCTTCTGAGACATGGGCTGGTGCACTGGGATGACCCAGAAGGATGGGATGGGGAGGGAGGTGGGAGGGGGGTTCAGGGTGGGGGACACATGTACACCCATGGCCGATTCGTGTTGATGTATGAGAAAAACCACTACAGTATTATAAAGTAATTAGCCTCCAATTAAAATAAATAAATAAATTTTAAAAATTGAAGTATAGTTGATTTGCAAAGTTGTGTTGGCTTCAGGTGTTCAGCAAAGAGATTCTGATGCAAATAGTCAATTCATTGGAAAAGACCCTGATGCTGGGAAAGACTGAGGGCAGGAGGAGAAGGTGATGACAGAGAATGAGATGGTTGGATGTCATCACCGACTCAATGGACATGAGTTTGAGCAAACTCCAGGAGACAGTAAAGGACAGGGAGGCCTGGCATGCTGCAGTCCATGGGGTCGCAAAGAGCCGGACACAACTTAGTGACTGAACAACAACACATCTGCAGATTATACTCTATTGTGGGTTATTAAAAGTTGGTATCTACAGTTCAGTGTGCTATACACTATATTCTCACTGCCTATCTATTTTACACATCTAGCTATGTGTTTTGGGGGAAAAGGAACAGGCAACCCACTCCATTATTCTTGCCTAGAGAATCCCGTAGACAGAGGAGCCTGGTGGGCTGCTGCCCATAGGATAGCACAGAGTCGGATATGGGTGAAGTGACTTAGCATGCATGCTTGCACTGGAAAGGGAAATGGCAACCCACTCCAGTGTTCCTACCTGGAGAATCCCAGGGACGCGGCTGCCGTCTATGGGGTCGCACAGAGTCGGACACGACTGAAGCGACTTAGCAGCAGCAGCAGCAATGTGTCTTTGGGTAAATGGCTTTATCTTTCTGTGCCAAAATTTTCTCCTCTGTAGAACAGCAATTTGTACTTAAATCATAAGCCTGTGACAGGAATTAATTAAATGAGCTGCCATACATAAAGCACCTAGAAGACTGCCTAGTATTTAGCAAGTGTCTTTTTTATCATAGTTTGTAAATACACATACATACTTTAGTGGGTACAGATGGAGATAAATAAAAGACTAAGTAGCATGTTCAACAAATGAGTTCTATAATAATATATTCTCAAAAAAATAATACATTCTTACAAGTAAAAAGCTTTCAGAAAAAGAGATATGCCTTTCATGTAAGTCTCTCCATGTTCACACGCAACCAAATAAGGAATCGAACTTGGGGTCTCAGCATTCTAACTGTACATGCATATATACACACATGCAAACACATCTACACACAACCATTCTAAGTATATAAATCTCCTCACAGGAATATGAAAGGAGTGGGTCACTGGAACGTTCTGAGGAATGGATCTGATTTGCTGATGATGTGATCATCATTTATTGCTCCTACAGAATGTCAAATTGTAGAGACATGGGCTCAGCATGTTTAAACACCAAAATAGGCTTCAGATGAAGTTTTTGACATCTCTCTCCTTGGAGCCCGTTAGGAGGACTGACAAGTACTTTCAGAAGAAGTGCTCAAATCTTATGAATAATCAGGGGAGAGGATACAGCAGAGTTGAGAAAAAAAGAAAAATGCTATAAAATAATTTTCCCACAGTTTCTTCAAGTTTATGGGAACTTTCGTCTATAAGGTTACAACTAGCATTAATTTATTACAAAACTTTGGAAAAGTTTAAAATAACGATTTGATTCCCCCTGAAATCAGGGACAAGACAAGGGTGCCCACTCTCACCACTACTATTCAACATAGTTTTGGAAGTTTTGGCCACAGCAATCAGAGCAGATAAAGAAATCAAAGGAATACAGATGGGAAAAGAAGAAGTAAAACTCTCTCTGTTTGCAGATGACATGATCCTCTATATTGAAAACCCTAAAGACTCTACGAGAAAATTACTAGAGCTAATCAGTGAATATAGCAAAGTTTCAGGATACAAAATCAACACACAGAAATCCCTGGCATTCCTATACACTAACAGTGAGAAATCAGAAAGAGAAATTAAGGAAACAATTCCATTCACCATCGAAACAAAAAGAATAAAATACTTAGGAGTATTTCTACCTAAAGAATCAAAAGACTTGTATATAGAAAACTATAGAACACTGATGAAAGAAATCAAGGAGGACACAAACAGATGGAGAAATGTACCGTGCTCATGGATTGGAAGAATCAATATAGTGAAAATGAGTATACTACCTAAAGCAATCTATAGATTCAATGCAATTCCTATCAAGCTACCAGAGGTCTTCTTCAAAGAATTAGAACAAATAATTTCTCAATTTGTATGGAAATACAAAAAACCTCGTATAGCCAAAGCAATCTTGAGAAAGAAGAATGGAACTGGCGGAATCAACCTACCTGACTTTAGGCTATACTACAAATCCAGAGTCATTAAGACAGTATGGTACTGGCACAAAGACAGAAACATAGATCAATGGAACAGAATAGAAAGCCCAGAGATAAATCCACGCATCTATGGACACCTTATCTTTGACAAAGGAGGCAAGAATATACAATGGAGAAAAGACAACCTCTTTAACAAGTGGTGCTGGGAAAACTGGACAGCCACTTGTAAAAGAATGAAACTAGATCACTTTCTAACACCATACACAAAGATAAACTCAAAATGGATCAAAGATCTAAGCATAAGACCAGAAACTATAAAACTCCTAGAGGATAACATAGGCAAAACACTCTCTGCTATAATCCAAAGCGGGATACTCCATGACCCACCTCCCAGAATATTGGAAATAAAAACACGAATAAACAAATGGGACCTAATTAAAATTAAAAGCTTTTGCACAACAAAGGAAACTATAAGCAAGGTGAAAAGACAGCCTTCAGAATGGGAGAAAATAATAGCCAATGAAACAACAGACAAACAATTAATCTCAAAAATATACAAACAACTCCTGCAGCTCCATTCTAGAAAAATAAACAACCCAATTAAAAAGTGGGCCAAAGAACTTAACAGACATTTCTCCAAGGAAGATATAAAAATGGCTAACAAACACATGAAAAGATGCTCAACATCACTCATTATCAGAGAAATGCAAATCAAAACCACAATGAGGTACCACTTTACACCAGTCAGAATGGCTGCCATCCAAAAGTCTACAAGCAATAAATGCTGGAGAGGATGTGGAGAAAAGGGAACCCTCTTACACTGTTGGTGGGAATGCAAACTAGTACAACCACTATGGAAAACAGTGTGGAGGTTCCTTAAAAAGCTGCAAATAGACCTGCCATATGACCCGGCAATCCCACTGCTGGGCATATACACCGAGGAAACCAGAATTGAAAGAGCCACGTGCACCCCAATGTTCATCGCTGCATTGTTTACAATAGCCAGGACATGGAAGCAACCTAGATGCCCATCAACTGACGAATGGATAAGAAAGCTGTGGTATATATACACAATGGAATATTACTCAGCATTAAAAAAAAAATTCATTTGAGGCAATTCTACTCAGATGGACGAAACTGGAGCCCATTATCCAGAATGAAGTAAGCCAGAAGCAAAAACAACAATACATTATATTAACGCATATATATGGAATTTAGAAAGACAGTAATGAGAACCCAACATGGGAGACAACAAAAGGAACTCAGATGTATAGAATAGACTTGTGGACTTTGTGGATGAGGGTAAGGGTGGGATGATATGGGAGAAGGGCATTGAAGCATGTTAATTGTCATGTGTCTAATCAATCGCCAGCCCAGGATTGATGCTCGGGACTGGTGCAGCGAGATTTCCCGGGGGGGAGGGAGGAGGGAGGGGGGACCCGGAGGGGAAGCATATGTAAACCCATGGTGATATCATGACAATGTATGGCAAAAACAATAATAATTAAAAAAAATAATGATTTGGCCATTGCTTGTATGACAATCTTTTGTTGGATAAGAATAGTAAATGAAAATAATAAGAGGTAGCACTTACTGAGGACTCAATATATATGGATGCCAGGCACTGGGGTTTCATTTTGCTTAATTTTGATAATGATTTATTTACTTCTCATTATTCATATAATAAAGAATTACCCTATGACAGACAAATGTGGGAAATAAGATTCAGATTAGGTCACCTGCCCACACTTAACTAGCAAATGACAGAGTTGGGATGAGAAGCTCATACTCTTCTCACTCCTCTGCTGCTCTACTATTATTCACCTTCAGTTTTGAACAATCAGTATACAGTTTGACAAAAACACATACCACTTTTACCTCTATGTACATCAAAGTCCTACAAACTTCTCCAACTTCAATGTAACTTAATGGAGTGAAACAAATCAGTTTGTCTATGCTGTGTTCTATTCAGGCTTCATGGCATTCACATTTGATACGTTAGCTCTGTTTACTCTCTGCTTTTCTTACTGAAACTGACTCTCATCTTCAGACAGTTTTCAGTAGCAGTAAAATGAATCTTTCACAGGTAATTCTATGAAGAAACGGTTAGAAGTTAAGACACAAAAAGATGTAATTAAGTCACATGCCATTTTCCACTCTCTTCTGCCTTCAAAGATAAAACCCGGCAAACAGGAATCTTCACCAATTGAAAAAAAATGCATTCTGACATAGTGTACACCAAAAGAAATATTATTCCAAAATACTCATTTTCTTCTTCTAAAATGTTACTTTGAAATGCCAGCCTGTAATTTCCAGACAGCATAAACTACTGCAAAAATCAAAGGGAAGTTATTGGTTTTTGTCTGAACAACACATTCAATGTGCAACTTTCGTCCTTTAGTTTGGGATGTAGGGAGTTGGATAGTCTGCATCCTTCTTCCCTGTAATTCAATATGGCATGTCTGATAGCACAAATCATCTCTGTTTTGGATGTAGAGACAAGACGTGGGGGTAGGTGACAATGGTTCTGGTGACAGGGACTACCTACAGGCAGCTAAGAACACAGTGAGTAATTCATGCAATTCCATTTTTACGTTGCAAACATACCACAAAATTTCAATTGGGTGCTCAACAGGGGTTTGGGGAAGAAATGCCTCAAGAAGTATTTTAAAATCCTCAGGAATTTCATTTCAAATCTCTTAAGTCTACACCTACTTTATTTATCGACACAGGTTCTATAAAGTGCTTCCATTTAATCAACTGCTTTAATTGACCTTGACACTGATTTTGTGTCAGGCCTAAATTCCATTCCCTCTTCTTGATGTTCATGATAGAATTCTCAAGCATCGCCCTACTCAGAGAGCTGGCAGGTCATTTTTCAGTATTATTTCATGCAGCTTAGTGTTAAAGAGGTCTTTTTTTCTGAGAATGATTGTTTATTTAAACCACTGATGAAAACTTAAGAGACTCACATGTCTCAGATAACAATAATACAAATGGCCAACATTGTGGAAAACAACAACAACAAAAAGATTTTGATTATAGAAATTATTGAGTCCTTCCCTTCTTCCTCCTCCCCAAACAACTCAGTAAACAAAGGCCAGCAATTAAATAACATGAGGTGATGAAAAAGTCTGACTGGAAAAGTGAAACTCATAGGTCGTCTGGAGAAGAAAAGTAAGTGCTGAATGCATGATAAAATCTAGCCTAGGAGATAGTTAGAAAATGACTGCTCAGTTTAGACAAAGGCTTGCGTTAAACAGAAGTAACACATGGGGCTCCCTAGGTGGTGCCAGGGGAAAGGAACCTGCCCGCCAAAGCAGGAGACGTAAGAGATGCAGCTTCAGTTCTGGGGTTGGGAAGATCCACTGGAGAAGGAAATGGCACCCCACTCCAGTACTCTTGCCTGGAGAATGCCATGAATGGAGGAGCCTGGTGGGCTATAGTGGATGGGTTTGCAAAGAGTCAGATACAACTGAAGCAACTTGGCATGAGCGCATGCATGCGCACACACACACCCCACATAGGGAACCCAGGAAACAGATGAAAAGCATCACCAAGAAACGTAAAGCTAGTGTCTCTGGTGCAGTGAGGGGAGGAGAAAAGATATTTAAGAGGCTGTGATTGGCCAGTAATGAGGGATGCTGAGGAAACATCTTGCTAGGATGGTGCGACTGATGACCAGAACTACCACTTACGGGGGAGAGAAAATGAGGTTAATGGCAGCAGCAGGAAGCAGACTTACTAAACAACATAAAGGTAACCCATCTATAGAGACGTCCTGCTGGTGTCTCGCTCCCCTTTCAAGGAGGAGAAGCTTCCCTGGGAAGCAGTGTTACCCCAGATCTACCAGTAGTTGCAGTAGTAAAACACAGCACCGACTATTTCAGGTACTCAATAAATTCCTTGGAAACTAAATGAATTTCATGAATAGCATGTGAGTTACTGAGAAAACAATCTAAGTATCCATTTAACCCCTTTAGAGTTAGAGAAGAGAAAGGACAGACAGAAACAAGAAGTTGTGAGATGCCCCAAGTCATCTCCATGTATGCCTCTCCTTTATACATGTTGTTTCGCAAACAATGGGAGGAATTTTGAGGGGTCTAGGTACAAAATAATTTTGTTATTAATTTAGGTATATATACTCTATGCCCACTTAGGAAGTCATGAGAAATTGCAGCATTACTGTGTTCTCTAACTAGTACTGAATATAACATGTCTTAATGACTCAAAAAATAAATGCCTAAGTTGTTGATATATTGCACACAGAAAAGCCAAATCAATTCCCTTTATTGGTTCTCAAATTTCACTCTTACATACCTGGTTCTTTCAAATGGCTCAAGCCTGATTTTAGTCTGGGTTGGCCCTGTCTTGATGCAGTTGGTGAATCATACCTACATATAAAAGATGGACTATTTTCCAGTCACTATGTTTTTGTGCCTAACTGACACATTTTCAGAGGGATGCCCACTTCCAATATAATGGCAATGGAGTGACCACACCTGAACCGTGCTGAGTTTTTTGATCTAAAGATTTCAACTCTCTCACTGTTAATGAAGGGTGGTGTTGGTGGCAATATGTAAAGCTGAAAAGTGTAAAGCTGAAGGCCTACTAATAAAATTCTCCAGTACTCTTGGGATTAATTCACTTTTAGATCCATGCAAATGAGGGAACAGTGACTTCTCTATAACAGAGAATAGGGCACGAGTTGCAGCTTCTTGAGTACAGGATGCCTAAGGGACCCGATGGTTAATTTTCTCTGTCAGTCTCTAGATACATCAAAGAAATAAGTAGACCAGAGCAACATGAAGGGCTACATGGCTCTGAATGAAAATAACTGTTAAACTAGAATTAGGTACTAAGGTATACCTTCACCTGAAAAGGAAATAAAGACATTTCAGAAAAGCAAAACCTGGGCATTAAACATCAACAGACCTTCAATAAAGGAAATTCTAGAAGGAAACCGAACCCAAAAAGAAAAAGCGATATGCAAGAAGTAATAGTGATCAAAGAAAATAATAAATGTGTGAGTGAATCTAACCAAATGATAACATAATGTAACAGCATTAATAATAATTTGGAAGACAAAAATAAAAATTGCTCTTGTGGCATCAGAACACTGGGAAATAGTTCCATGGAAATTGAAAGAAAGTAACAGAAGTCAAAGCATACTATATTATTCATAAGGAGCACAGGGATACTGATTAACTTTGTTAAGTGTAAATGTTAAATGTTTAAGGGTGATGATTAAAGAATTAAAGTATAACCTCCAAATCAGTATAGGAAGGCATAAAATATAAAAATGTCTCAAACAATTCCAAAGAAGTCATTCTAGTATTAAAAAAAGGAAAAACCGAAAAAATTGAAAGCTAAAAATGTCATTAAAAGAAGCACAAATACAGCAAAGGAAATCATAAACTAAAAAGACAACCTACAGAATGGTAAAAAGTATTTGTAAATGATACAACCTACAAGGGATTAATATCCAAAATATACAAACAGCTCATACAGCACAGTATCAAAAACAAACAAACAACCCAATCAAAAAATGGGCAAAACATCTATATAGATATTTTTCAAAAGAAGATATATAGATGGCCAATAGGCACAAAAAAAACTGTTCAATGTCACTAATTATTAGAGAAATGCAAATCAAAACTTCAGTGAGATACTACGTCACTCTGGTCAGAACCACCATCATTAAAAAGTCTACAAATAACAAATGCTGGGGAAGGTGTAGAGAAAACAGGGACACTCCTACACTATTGGTGGGAATATAAAGTGGTAACACTACTATGGAAAACATTCACTGGTGGCTCAGATGGTAAAGAATATGACTGCAGTGCAGGAGACCCAGGTTTGATCACTGGATCAGGAAGATCCTCTGGAGAAGGGGATGGCAAACCACTCCAGTATTCTTGCCTGGAGAATTCTGTAGACAGAGGAGCCTGGTAGGCTACAGCCCATGAGGTTACAAGGAGTCGGACATGACTGAGTGATGAATACTTCGCCAACACACTATGGAGAACAGTATATAGATTAGGTAAAACACTAAAAACAGAGTTATCATATGATCCCGTGATCCCATTCCTGGGCATACATCTGATGATAACTCTAATTATAATTCAAAAAGATACCTGCACCCCAATGCTCACTACAGCACTACTTACAATAGCCCAGACATGGAAAGCAACATAAATTTCCATCAACAGATGAATGGATAAAGAAAATGCTATATATATACACAGTGCAATATTACTCAGCCATAAAAAAAATGAAATAGTACCATTAGCAGAAACCCATAGGGACTAGAGATTATCATACTAAGTGAAATAAGTCAGACAAAGAAATACAAATATCATGGTATCATTTATATGTGGAATCGAATATAAAAGGTACAAATGAACTTATTTACAAAACAGAAATAAGCCCACAGACATAGAAAGCAAATTTATGGTTACTGAAGAGAAAAGGTGGCAGGGGGAGGGATAAATTAGGAATCTGGGATTAACATTTTCATACTACTACTGTATAAAACAAGGATTTTCACTCAACATTTTGTAATAACCTATAAAGGGAAATGATCTAAAAAAATATGTGTGTGTATATATATGTAAATAAATGCTAATTTCTCTTCCGTCATAACTGACGCTTTGCGACCCCACAGACTGTAGCCCTGCAGGCTCCTCTGTCCATGGGATTCTCCAGGCAAGACTATTGGAGTGGGTTGCCATGCCCTCCTCCAGGGTATCTTCCTGACCCAGGGATAGAGCCTGCACCTCTTATGTCTCCTGCATTGGCAGGCAGGTTCTTTCCCACTAGCGCCACCTGGGAAACCTGATGAAAAAATAAATGCAAATGTATTCATAACACAATAAATATAAGTAATTCGGTTCATCAGTTAACAAAATGCATTTTCAGATTGTGTTAAAGTGTCTTATGTCGTTTAAAGAGATATGTGTAAAACAAAGGGCCCCAAAATACTAAAAATCAAGTTTGTGAAACTTGGTGGCAGTGGTTTACTCACTAAGCAGTATCCGACTCCTGCAACCCCGTGGACTGGAGCCTGCCAGGCTCCTCTGCCCACGGCATTCTCCAGGCAAGAACACTGGAGTGGGCTGGCATTTCCTTCTCCATTGTGAAACTGAGGTATAGCCATACTACTATCAAACAAACAAAGCTTAAAAAAGAAACACATTGCTAAAGATAAAATGGAACAATGCAATATAACATTTAAACAGTTTTAACTAGTCAGGAAGACATAATTTAGTAATTCTAAATCACTTAGTACTTAATAATAGAAACTAAAAAGGACATGAAGCAAAAAGTGAAGTAATTACAAAAAGACGTTAACAAAGCTAAGTCAGAATGAGAAATCTGTACTGTACTGGATGCAGAAATAAGTTAAATATATTTCTTAGGAACTAATAGATCAGTAGACAAAATAAATGCATGAGCTTATGTAAGACTAGACCAATAGGAGAAAAATATGTCCATGACACACAGAGAAAACATGACACACAGAGAAGTATTCAAAAATTAGAGGACAGATAGATTTCAGGAACAAATGGAACATTTATGATAATTAATCACATATTAAGCTACAAATTAAGCCTTAAGCAGTACAAAGACTCCCACATCAGGAAGTTACTAGTTTGCCACTCACCCCAAATATTTTTTTATCATGTAGCCTTGAAAACATTAAGACAGAACTCATAAGCACATGACCAAGGAGGAAAATGGGAGCATAAATGGACACATGCAGAATCATTTCATTCACCAAAAAACACTAACATAGTAAAAATGTAAAAACCTGTATTTGAAGTTTTGAAATTCGAGTCACCATCTCTTAAAGGTAGTTGATGAGGAGTAGGAGGGGACTAGGGAAACTCAGTTTTATTGTATATTTTATTTCTTAAAGCTAGCATTTATGCAGGTACTCATATCATTTTTATGCCTTTTTATATGCGTGGAAATTTTATAATAAAAAATAAGCTAACTACTGTTCTGCATATTTCTTACTGTGAGAACATAAAATTTGCAACAACTTATCTTTTTTGTAAAAAGATATATTGGTTCAGTAACTCAAAAATAACAAAAAAGTGGAGGAGGATCAAGATGGCGGAGTAGGAGGATGTGGAGTTCACATTCCAGACAAATACATCAAAAATACATCTACATGCAGAGAAATTCACGTAGAAAACCAATGGAAAGCTGGCAGCAGACCTCTTACACAACCAAAGCTGCAAAACAGATCTCCATATAACGGGGTAGGATGGAGGAGAGAAGACATCAGGCCAGCACTGACACCCCTGGGAGGCATCTGTGAAGGAGAAAGGGGCCACACAGACAGGCCTTCACCTTGGGGAGCCCCCTTGCCTGCTGGAAGGTCTGCTGGGACAGAGAGAGGGGCGGAGGAGCTGGACTCTGCCCCTCAGGGTGCATACATGCTGGCTTCCTAGCCATAAAAATAGAACCTGTTAACCATCAGGCCTTTACTATTTAAACCATTTACTGAACATCAGATATTCTTCATTCAGAAGGCTTGTGATTCATTTCTGTTTTTCACTGATTGCTAAAGCAAAAGAGAAAACAAGCTAAATACAAAGACAAAAAGGAAAAAAATAAAAATTTCTGAAATACAGATATAACCACAATTATGGTCATGAGAGGTATGACAGACCTGGTTACATATATTTTTTCTTAGTTATATATGTATATTTTTTCCTTAATGTACTTTTCTAAAGGACTTTTCTCAACTGAAGTGCTCTCTCCCTCTCTATTCTCTTGCTCTCTCTTTTCTCTCATCCTCTCCTTCTCAAATAACTTTATTTCTATCCCCAAAGTAGTTTATAATATTATCTGAAGGCTAGTGTTTTCATGATTTAACATAAACCATCCTGTATCCAATCAATAAATTCATCATGTGGACCAAACAGGCTTGGTATCAAAGGCAGAGTCCAAGGGAAATACCTTTAGTTAGGCTTTCAGCACCAGGGTTAAATTTCCCTTTATCAAAAGAGCAATTTAATAGCTTATTGATCAATACTCTAGTCATTTTATTAACTGTCATAAAAGAGCAACCACCGATATTTCCATTATTGTGCAGCCTTCATTTCATTCATGCATTCATGCACTCATTTATTCATCCATTTAACTAGAAACAGCCATCCCTTTAACTAGAAAATAAAGGTTTATATTCCCTCTTCAAACTAAACTGCACTATACAGGCCTTGGTATAGCATGGTAAATGTATAGGAAAAACAGAAAACTCACTATTTCTATTTGGCACTGGCTCCCAAGTAAAACTTACAACAGTTAGAGCCAAATACTATTTCAGTAATACTATATTTAGTCTGAGAAGCCTTTACAAGTAGCTGAGGAAAGAAGAGAAGAAAAAGACAAGGGGAAAAGGGAAAGATACACCCAAATAAATGCAGAATTCAAGAGAATAGGAAGTAGAGATAAGAAGGCCTTTCTTAAATGAACAATGTAAAGATACAGAGGAAAACAATAGAAAGGGAAAGACCAGAGATCTCTTTAAGAAAAATTGCAGATATCAAGGGAACATTTCATCAAGGATGGGCGCAATAAGGACAGAAATGGCAAGGACCTAACAGAAGCAAAAGAGATTAAGAGGAGGTGGCAAGAACTATACAAAAACTATACATGGAAGAACTATACAAAAAGGTCTTAATGATCCAGATAACAACAATGGTGTGATCACTCACCTAGAGCCAGACATCTTGGAGTGCAAAGTCAAGTGGGCTTAGGAAGCATCACTACAAACAAAGCTAGTGGAGGTGATGGAATTCCAGTTGAGCTATTTAAAACCCTGGAAAATGATATTGTTAAAGTGCTGCACTCAATATGTCAACAAATTTGGAAAGTCCAGCAGTGGCCACAGGATTGGAAATGGTCAGTTTTCCTTCTGAATCCCAAAGAAAGGCAATGCTAAAGAATGTTCAAACTACCATACAACCGTGCTCATTTCACATGCTAGCAAGGTCATGCTCATAATCCTTCAGCAGTACGTGAACTGAAAACTTACAGATCTACAAGCTGGGTTTTGAAGAGGCAGAGGAATCAGAGATCAAATACCCAACATTTGTTGGATGATGGAGAAAGCAAGAGAATTTCAGAGAAACTTCTACTTCTGCTTAAAAGCCTTTGACTGTGTGAATCACAACAAACTGTGGAAAATTCTTAAAGAGATGGGAGCACCAGACCAATTTACCTGTTTTCTGAGAAACCTGTATGCAGGTCAAGAACCAACAGTTAGAACTGGACATGGAACAACAGACTGGTTCAAAATTGGGAAAGCAGTATAACAAGGCTGTATGTTGTTATCCTACTTATGTAACTTATATGCAGAGTACATCATGCAAAATGCCAGCTGGATGAATCAACAAGCTGGAATCAAGATTGCTGGGAGAAATATAAATAACCTCAAATAGGCAGATGATACCACTCTAATGGCAGAAAGTGAAGAGCAACTAAAGAGCCTCTTGATGAAAGTGAAAGAGAAGAGTAGGGGCGTGGGAAACTGGCTTGACACTCAACATTAAAAACTAGTATCATAGCACCCAGTCCCACCACTTCATAGCAAATGGAAGGGGAAAAAGTGGAAACAGTGACAGATTTTATTTTCCTGGGCTCCAAAATCACTGTGGATGATGACAGCAGCTGTGAGATTAAAAGACACTTGCTCCTTGGAAGGAAAGCTATGACAAACCTAGACTTCATATTCAAAAGCAGAGACATCACTTTGCCAACAAAGGTGCATATATTCAAAACTAGTTACCCTAGTAACTTTCACAGTATAGCAGAACATGATAAATTGTTGTTGATGTCCAATTGCTAAGTGTTGTCCAACTATTTGGGACCCCATTGCCATATCAGGCTCCTCTGTCTTCCACTCTCTCCTGAGGTTTGCTCAAATTCATGTCCATTAAGTTAGTGATGCTGTTTAACCATCTCATCCTCTGCTGCCCTCTTCTCCTTTTTGCCTTTGATCTTTCCCAGCATCAGTGTCTTTTCCAATGAGTCGGCTCTTTGCATCAGATGGCCAAAGGATTGATTTAGGGTCAGTTCTTGATAGCTTATGGTGAAGGATGTCAGATTCCTGATCTCCAAAGAAGATTTAGCTTCCGGACCAGGGACCAGGCTTGATCACTCAAGAACTTTTGTGTAGCAGAGTTTTATTAAAGTATAAAAAGGGACAGATGAAGCTTATGACATAGACATCAGAAGGGGACAGAGAATGCCCCACTTGCTAGTCTCAGCTAGGAAGTTATATATTTTTTCAATTGATTATTACAATTAATCAAAAGAATGTCTCAAGGTTGTAAAGGTCTTACCAGACCTAATCCTACAATTTACATTTTAAGATAACAGGATTAGTCAGAAGGCTCTCGAAAAGAAGAAACATGTCCTCAAGCAGGATACATTGTTGTTATAAATCACTGGTACAGAGTTGAAGGGAAAACATATCCCTGAGCAAGATGAGTTTTGTTGTGCAATCAGCTCTGGGCTTAAAGAACAAAAATGTTTGTCCTTGTCTCCTCCTTGATAGCTCCAGACTCCTCTCTCCTCTGTGGGGACCCCGGACTGCTTATCAATCTACCTAGGAATTGACTTTCTCATTCTTCCAGTGAATATTCAGGGTTGATTTCCTTAGGACTGACTGGCTTGAACTCCTTGCTTTCCAAGGGACTCTCAAGAGTCTTCTCCAACACCACAATTCAAGAGCATCAATTCTTTGGTGCTGAGCCTTCACTATGGTCCAAGTCTGATATGACTACTGGAAAATCCATAGCTTTGATAATCTGGACCTTTGTTGGCAAAGTGATATCTCTGCTTTTTAATACACTTTATAGGTTTGTCATAGTTTTCCTTCCAAGGAGCAAGCATCTTTATTTTCATGGCTGCAATCACCATCTGCAGTGATTTTGTAGCTCAATAAAATAAAATCTGTCAATGTTTTCCCATTTGATGGCCATGAAGTTATGGGACTGGATGCTATGATATTGGTTTTTTTTTTTTTTAAGTTAAGTTTCAAGCCAGCTTTTCCACTCTTTTCTTTCACTATTTTTAGCAATTGGGCATTATTTCTTAACCATTTGCAGAACTAATGAGATTAAAAGTTAATCCCCTAGTTTTTCTCAAATGTGAGAACATTGAACCTTATTCACAAAATATTCTCAGGTCTGAAGCTATCAATAGATTATTAGAGAAAGTCAGTGACTTTTCTTGCTACTCTGATAGCATTGCTATAACCTCCAGGGTCTTTTATAGTACAGAGATCTCAGTTTACAAATGCAATAAAAAAATTAAAAGCAGGGAGACACAAATAAAAACTAACCTCAAGTGTTCTATTGATCAAATTCACAATCACCTTAGTTTATAACATATATGACACAATGGTAAGCAAGTAAAATTATAAGTGACTTCTCTAAACTCAACCACAGATTAGTGATTTTGTAATTCAAAAATACATGAAAAAGACTATTCTTTGCAAAATCAAAAATGATTTAAGGGGGGGAAATGGGATAGTAAAGTCTTGACTTTGACACCAGTTCCATCTTATTTTTCTCTTCCTGCCCCTCATTATGGATCCTTTTCCTCAAAGTGCCCAGTGCTGACTCCCTGCAGCCCTCTCCTACTCCAGGTCAATTTATATCTCAAGATTTTCCCTATCCTCTGACTCCATCAACTAAGCTTCTCAATTTAAAATGCCATTTCCTAAATGTGTCAGTGTGATATGTCATCAACATGTCTGAGAATCAGAATCATCTAGGTATTTTTTAAAGTATGCATAGATCTGGCCCCACTCCAGATGTGCTGAATCTTAATGTCTGGCAGTAAGTAAGGCCCAGTGTTTGAATCAGCTTCCCTGGTGATCCTGACACAATAAATTTGGGGAAGGCTAGGGCTCAATCAGCTAAAAAAATAAATGCAAAAGGCTATGAACTGCTAAATGGACATTCTTCAAAATCTCATTTGCATTTTAACAAATTATTCAATGGTAAAATGCCAAAGGTAAGATGGTAATTTTGAGAATTTTGGACCTTTTTAAGAACTTATTCAGCCACCTTTACAGCACCAGACTGAGCTGTCCTAGCTGCTATACTAGGCAGTGAGTGAGTGAAGTTGCTCAGTCGTGTCTGACTCTTTGCGACCCCATGGACCGTCGCCACCGCCTCCTCCATCCGTGAAATCTTCTAGGCGAGAGTACTGGAGTGGGTTGCCACTTACTTCTCCAGGGGATCTGCCAGACCTAGGGATCAAACCCCTGTCTCCTGCACTGCAGGCAGATGCTTTGCCATCTGAGCTACCAGGGAATCCCATACTCGGCAGAAGAGATATGAAAATAATCAAGGTGTTCCTTTTGCAATAACGGAGCTATAAGTAGAAGAGAATAACAAGAAACAGACAAATTTTCAGCACAATAAAAACAATTTGATCCAAAACTTTGAGAAGCAAAAAAGGAGTCATTTCTCCTTGGGAGGGTTGGGGAAATACTGTTAGAAAAGGTGATATTTGAGCTGGTGAGAAGATGAAGGGCTTACCAAGTATACAAAGACAAATATTAACAAATTAAAAACTGATACGTTCAGCCTGCTGGGAATAGACTGCGTATCTGCTGAGCACAGAAAGACGACACTGAAAGAATGACTGAAGTCTCATTGTGAAGGGATACGAATGTCCTGCTAAGGGGTTTATTCTTAGTCTAAAGAGGCAACAGCTACGGAATACTTGGTTGCAAGGGATAGAAACCGCAAAGAAAACCGTTTCCCGGGGCGTAGCTTCCCTCCGCTGGTTGACCGCGGAGGTCGCGAGGCGCCCCCGAGGCGGGCCTGGGGTCTCGGCGGTCCCCCCCGCTTCTGTCTCGGGCGCCGCCCGGAGGCGAGAAGGCGGCCGGCGCGCCGGAGCGAGGCTCTGCAGGCGCTCGTCCCCGGGGCGCCCTGCCAGAGCCGCGCCGCTCTCTTCTAAACCTCACGGCTCATGCCAGTGTGCGGCAAAGCCAACACGACAACGTAAAAATAAAATAAAATAAAATTTTAAAAAAATAAATAAATAATGAGGGATGTTGAGCATCTTTTCATGTGTTTGTTAGCCATTTTTATGTCTTCTTTGGAGAAATGTCTGTTAAGTTCTTTGGCCCACTTTTTAATTGGGTTGTTTATTTTTCTAGAATGGAGCTGCAGGAGTTGCTTGTATATTTTTGAGATTAATTATCCAGAGTGAAGTAAGCCAGAAGCAAAAACAACAATACAGTATATTAACGCATATATATGGAATTTAGAAAGACAGTAACGAGAACCCAACATGCGAGACAACAAAAGGAACGCAGATGTATAGAATAGACCCGTGGACTTTGTGGATGAGGGTAAGGGTGGGATGATATGGGAGAAGGGCATTGAAGCATGTTAATTGTCATGTGCCTAATCAATCGCCAGCCCAGGATTGATGCTCGGGACTGGTGCAGCGAGATTTCCCGGGGGGGAGGGAGGAGGGAGGGGGGTTCCGGAGGGGAAGCATATGTAAACCCATGGTGATATCATGACAATGTATGGCAAAAACAATAAAAAAAATAAAAGTTAATGAAAACACAAAAAAATAAAAAAATAAAAATAAATAAAACAAACAAACAAAAAATAAATAAATAGATAGATAGACCTCAGGGTTCCTTCAAGGGGCCAGACCGGAGTCCTGTCCTCCGACGGCCTCTCCGGAGCAGAATGAGAGCGTTTCTTCCGTGGCTCACGCGGCACGTGCCAGGAGTCCATCTCAGCTAACAGCCTGGACAAATGAGTGTGCTGGGAGTTGAGAGGGAGCAGCAGAAAGAGGATGACTGATAGACTCTGGCCAGAACGCCCATCAAAGCAACCCAGTGGTTAGACGAATTTGCTGCCCTCGTCGAAAAGGCCAAAAAAACCGGGGAACTGAACGCCTAGTGTCGAAGACAGACAAAACATGCACAACAAAGGTAACTCTGGTCGTAGACTGGAGAATCAAGGGGAGGAGAGACTGATAATAAATGAGTCAAAATAAAAGACAATGACCATGTTGATGTGTGGAGGAAACCGACGTAATATTGTAATTATCCTTCAGTTAAAAACGAATAAATTCCAAAAGGTAACCGCCTGAATGAAACTGACAAGAGTTCCTGAGGAAAAGAACATGCAAAGTCATTTATTCAGCAGAAATCTCCTGGGCATCTAAGTGATTGAGTGTGGAAGGGGAGAAAGACAGAGGGGTTGATGATGGAGTTCCTACTTTCCACTGCTCCTAAGATTGGCATTTACATGCATAACTGGGCCTGATGTTAGAGATATATTTAGGCTATAACTCACACTTTCTTCAGATGGACTCCAGGCTCATTGGATCCAAATGAGTAGATGTTAAATCTCTCTGAAATAATTAAAACTATGGAAATACCGAGAAACCTGCACTAATACCCCCTCACATAAGCACACAGACATACATTTTCTTGGATTTTAATCTATCAAAATGTACTGCTAATTAATGCAATGTTAATTAGAATTGTGAGTTTATGACACTGTTATTGCCATTACAGTTAATCTTTTAGCAGAAACTTTTTAAAAAGTTATTCCTATGAGTTCCTGAAGAGACTATTTATCTCTAAAGGATTTTTGTTATTTGATTTTAATTGTTAAAAATTATCCTTAATTACAGCTTGAAAGAAGTTTCAACAAAAGGCATTTTAAACAAATTGGAATTGTTAGTATGAAACTAATTCAAAACTCTGCTTGACTAAATATAAAATGTAAATTTTAGATGAAGTTTATCAAAGGATTCTTTGGAAATGGTTTTTTTTTCAGTCTTACCTACTCCATTAAGTCTTTCAACTTATTGCTCATTATTAAGGAAGATAGAATGTTTTATACACAATATGCAAGCAATTTAAATTACCTAAGTGAATCCCTTTAAATAGCTGTCATATGTGTCTGAACATTCACTGTCAGAGGAATTCCAGGCCCCATTTAACTCTGCTACTCAGTATTTTACAAGCATATCACTTTCATGATTGTCTACACGCTTAAAACTTACTACATTTAGACTTCATTCAAAGAGCACAGACAGCAAGCCTCTGCTTTGCAGTTACTTTTGTTTCATAAGATTTATTCTGTTTTGTAACAAACTGTGCTTAAAACTGGTTTTGTGTTGGTTTGAGGGCAGCCACAAGGAGGCAGAATAGAGCAGAGAAAGGAGGTGAGTTTTAGTTACCTTCTTTGGATTCAGTGACTTAAACCAGAAAATAAGGAGTTGAGCCAACCAGGATGAAGGCAGACTCCAAAAGTCAACACAGACAGAAGCAATTCCATGGTTATTTCATGAGAATTTCCAGCTGGAAACAACCACTAGCCCATTAGGTATATTTTCATCCAGGATGCAAGCATGACAGAGACTACTGTCCACATGGACAGAGTTCTGGACCCTCAGGACCTGGTTTCTTCTCTGCCATGGAGGATGGGAGACAATGGGACCTGGGACGTCCAGGAAAGAAGCTGATGGAACATTTGATTGGATAAATGTCTAGCAGATTCTCACATCTCAGCTGAAATAAAAAAAATTCTAAATATCATGACCCTGGACTTTCAGTCCCTGAGCCTCATTTTTCTCATTTGTGAAATATGACTGACAATGCCTACCTTCAAGGATAATAGTCAAACAGGTGAATAATTAGTGAAGTTCAAGCACCAATCAATCATCTCAGAAGTGTGGCCAACGAGAACAGACATCAATGGTAAATGTATTTTTAATATCTGCCCTCCTTTCCCCTATAGTGTTGATATGATGATTAAATGATCTGCTGTGAAAGCTAAAACAGCACAATAGCAACAGGAACTCCACATGTGTATTGCTCTTGTTGTCTTGCTTCTTCCTGTTCTTTGCCTTTCATTCATGGCACAAGACTGACTCCAAGCACATTCTCTTATTCTCAGTGGCACCATTTCCAGAAAGTCCTACATTTGGATGAAAGCCTAAAAGGTGTCTACCCAACTCTAGGGACTACAGATATATCATCTGTTGCCTATGAGAAAATATAGCTTAGTTTAAAAGACTGTCATTCACTTTTATAACTTCTGTCTGTCCTCATTCTTTTTAAATTTCCATGAAGTATCGCCCAAGTACTGATGATCCCCAGATCTGTGTCTCCAACCCAAATCTCTCCAACTCTATCTTTAACAGTTCCATTATGTCATTCATTCATCCACTGGACAAACATTTATGGAGCAACTGCTAAGTGCCAGGTCTCTGCTAAGCACTGGGAATTCAGTAGGGAACAAAACAGATATCCCACCCAGACCGTGTCCCAAAGAAAGCCTCATCTTTCACCAGAATCCATTCATTTTCCTGTCTTGCCTAATTCAGTGAATGGCATCACCCATTAACCGGCTGCCCCAGTCAGAGTCTTGACTGACATACTTAATTCCTCCTCCCAACTCTTCCAACGCTCCATGTGAAATCAACCTCATCAGTCATGACTATGCCCTAATGAGTATGGGTTAGGATCATAGTACTCGGTAAGAGAAGAGAGATTTGTATGTCTATACCCTTTTTAGGAATTTTTATTAAAAAACGTTTTTTCAACTGTTAGGGTATGTGATGCTTTATATTTCACGATAAACTTTAAAAAGAATAAAAGCACATTTATGGGGCAGACAGAAAGCTTTTCCTCTCTCACTTCTTCTTTCAGAGTCCTGAACAATATTGCTCTGGCGCTCCTTGCCCTCCATGGTATCTTTAATGATCATTTTGATATTGATTCCACCTTGAAATGTGTTCCACAGCAAATGTGACCTCTGGCTTCCCATTTTCTCATTGAAATGTATATGTTTCACTCCTGCTAAGAAGTAACCCACATGTTTTGTCTTTTGAAAGTAACGTCTCAGCCTAAAGTTTTCTTTGCTGTTTTACACTTTATATTTTATCAGCAAGAGGCAAGGTTCAGGAAGAGAACACTGATCTTTTGGTGGCAGTATAGTCCATCCAAGCTTGCACAACATCTGAAATTAAAGGCTGAAACACTGGGCGAATACATAGTAGCAACTGCTGGGCTTTGAAAAGCCTTTTTTCACTTCACTAAAAAATTCTGCAAGGCCCATGCTGTCCTATCACAGATACATTCTTTCTTTGAACGACTTATATTCAAACTCTTGCTTTATGTTATAGCTCTGAGAATTTCACACATCAGAGGAGGTTTAGGCAGGTCAAAAGAAGTCCCCCAATGTCTAAGCCCTCGGATTGTCATTATAAGGTAAAGAACAATATGAAAACTAGCATATGCCCCATGATAACAGCTGCATTTATTTTCACCTGTTATATCACTACAGCTTTTATACTTTTCAGAGTTTTAAATCAGTACATAAGGGCCTTCCTGGTGGCTCAGATGGTAAAGTGTCTGTCTGTAATGTGGGAGACCTGGGTTCAATCCCTGGGTCGGGAAGATCCCCTGGAGAAGGAAATGGCAACCTATTCCAGTACTCTTGACTGGAAAATTTCATGGATGGAGGAGCCTGGTAGACTACAGTCCATGGGATCGCAAAGAGTCAGACACGACTGAGCAACTTCACTTCATAATCCTATCAGGGTTTATTCATTCATTCAACTTATGCAGACAAAGAATATCCTGGGAGACTTGAACCAAGCTTTCTTCTAGGAAAGGGGAATAGGAAATGAAGAAGTCAAGCTTACAGTGCTAAACAAACAAAACAATGTGCATAAAGGACTTATTAACTTTGTTTCTATAAACACTATCATTCACAATCACCAAATTAAAATTTACTCTCTGTTTTCTTCTGGTTACTGCTTTGAATCTCATAATAAAATACTGGAAATGGAGTCACACGTGGTCTTCTGCCATAAACAAGGACAATCCCAGAGAAAGGCATAGTCAAGATGCTCCATGAAATCTGAGTTTGCCAAAGTCTTTTATTTTCTCACTACTTCCTTCAATGAGCATTGCATAAGTGCTTAAAATGTATCAGACACTGTGTTGCAGGCTGGGGTTATAGTCGTGGTTGAAGCAAAACAGTCTGTCCTGAGAACTTCAGTTACAATGGATGTTGCAGGAATTACTCAAGTAATATCACAAATATCCAATTATTAAATGGGCAGACATTTATGAAGCGATAAAGATCTAATCAGAAGCCATATAATCTGTGTTGTGCTCTACGCCTGGTTTTTTGGTT
Organism: Antilocapra americana; assembly: GCA_007570785.1. NCBI lineage: Eukaryota > Metazoa > Chordata > Mammalia > Artiodactyla > Antilocapridae > Antilocapra > Antilocapra americana. The sequence goes on from ML663565.1 coordinate 30,079,859, forward strand.
TTCACTAATTACTGCTCTCTTCTTAAGAGTAAAGCACCATTAAGAAGCTGGGAAGTACTGACCTCAGTCAGGGCAAACATTTATAGGAAAAATCCAAGAATAACCCATCTTTATTCCATGGGCCCCTGCACAGTTCCGTGTGTGTGTGTGCGCTCAGTCGCTTCTGACTCTTTGCAACCCCATGGACTATAGCTCGCCAGGCTCCTCTGTCCATGGAATTCTCCAGGCAAGAATACTGGAGTGGGTTTCCATTTCCTTCTCGAGGGGATCTTCCTGACCCAGGGATTGAACCCAGGTCTCCTGCACTGGCAGGCGGATTCTTCATCATTAGCACCACCATAGTCCCATGAAAATGGGTGTTTCCAAAGTCTCTAACGTGTTTGTTCATCTTGATTGTCACTCTTGACTTTACCCTCAGCTACCCACCATAACTGCTTGTTCCTTCACTGCTGAGAAGGCCATCAGGTGTCATGACAGCAACTCAGGTTTTAGGATAACAAATCCACCACTCGTTAATTTTAACCTCCCTGCAGCCCAGTTTCCCTGTCTGTAACAGGAGGATACTACTTTCTCTTATAGGGTTATTATGGGGATTAAACAATACAGTTTAAGTAAAAGTCCATTCTCGTACCTAACAGACTTAAAATACCTTATCTTCCTGTTGTGTGAGTGTATGTCTGTTTGTATGTATCCTTTTCCCATAACATTCTCTAACTGAACTCCCTTGTCTATAGTTTCATCTCCAGTGCAAACATACAGCTGCCCAGGTGACATCTCTGCTGGGTTGTCTAACATGCACTTCAAACTTAATGTGTAAGAAGCTAAAAATTTCCATTACCCCATTGCCACCAAGTTGCCCATACTCCACGACTCCATCCACTTTCCTTTCAACCTGGACATTTACCTAACAGCTCAAAGCTTTGATGCTATATTCACTTTCTCTCTTTCTTGTAGATTCCACATTTAATCATCAATAAATACTTTCAGGTTTATTTTCAATGTATGTTTATAATCTTACTATTTATCAACAATTTTCTGTTATGAAAATCTTGATAACAAACCATTATTGTCTCTAACCATCTTACCAACTTCTCTGCTACTACTTTTGAGTCTATGCAGAATAGTCAAACTGGTTCTTCTTAAATAGAAAACAGATAAGCCATTCAACCACTCAAAATACTCCAATGGTTTCCCATTGCAATTAGAAAAAACATCAAAGTCCCAACCACAGCATACAAGCTCTTTTGTGATCTGGTTCCTCTGGACTCCCTCCATGATTTTTATATTTTACAAATTTTTATATTTTATTTTTACAGATCTCCCCTTTGATCATTCCATTTCAGCCACTTCACCTACATTGTGGTTTCTTAGCTGTACTTATTGTTCCCTCTGCTTGAAATGCTATTCCCAAAATATCCACTCGGCTCACTTAAAACTCATTCAGCTCTACCACTGTACTCTATCTCTCTCCCTTTCTGCTAACGTAATCATTTAATTCAACTATTAAACCCTCTGCTAACTCCATCCCTGATTTCAGAATACAAGTAAATATTTCATAGCACTATATAAGAGGCTATCCAGTCTGACCTCAGCACCGGACGGCTCTTCAGACTCGCCTTCCGTCATCCATCCCTCTCCACATTTCACCTCCCTTTGTTTCGCTTTTCTTCTTTTCTTCCTAAGATAGTTTTCTCATGAAGAAAGTAAGAGATCCCTCTGGGCTGTAATTACAGCGTCTGAATTCAAGACAACTTGATGATGCCTGTGGTTCTACCTCTTTTCACCATTGCTGGATCCTTTGATCAAAGAAAAGAAAAGAAAAGAAAAAAACCTGTTCTTTTTCTGATGGTGCATACTGACCTACCATGCACCCTGCTGTTCTTAGCCACATCTCACAGCTCTGCTCTCTTGACTAAAGTTATCTCTGGGATGCCCTAGGTACATTTTTTAATTTAAAAAAACAATTGTTCCCTTCTTACATATTAATAACTTCTTGGGTATCTTGCTGTCATCTGCCCTTTGCCCACATCAGGTTCAGTGACATTCAAGGGCAGCAGGACCAGCTTCGCTGCTGATAGGCCCTGCCATCCAGGATTCTGCCACTGCTGTTCCAAGTCTGCCATTTGATGACTGGGAGGTAACTGACGGAACTCATCAGAAGCCTATTTGAAGTCTCTGGCATTGAACTAAGATGTAGATGAAAGATAACTGATAAAACAATCATGGATAAACATTTTTTTTTTTACTTTAGGTTTAGTCTTCCCACTTAAGCCCATGATGATTAGGTTTTATTCAGCTACATTTATGGCTCTTGCTTATTTCATCCATTTGGTCTCCTACAAAATATTTATGTATTAATGATTTCTGTTCATACACTGCTGTGCCAGGGAATAAAAAAAATATGAAGCCCAGTGGCTGGTATGTAGTAGGCACTCAACAGCCTTTTAAATGAATAAATAAATTGACAACTGCAAAACACAGTATTTATCCAGGGACACTATATTTAGCAGGAATGATAAAAAGCCAAACACAACAGAAGGACACGGTCACTAAGAAAGGCATAAAATGCATGCAGAACAGCACTTGGCACACAGTAGGGACCACACATTTATAGAATGAATGAATACGAATGAGTGAGAAAGGACTGGTTATTGTGAGTTCACAGAAAATGAAACATTTAATTTTGCCAAATAGTGAAAAAATTACTGAGGCGATATCATCCGAGACAGATCTTAAGTTTGCCTGCTTTCCAGGTAGGGTAGGGGAGGCTGGCTTGCTGACTCTATGAACAGAATGTGTTAAGCAGAGCTATGTAATCTGTGGGACCTGGTCATAAATGAAAATATGGCATTGGGCCCTTTGTTCAAAAAGCAGGGAGGAAAATGTTGTTAAAGATACTAAAAGAGAAAGCTTTTCCTTTCTTTCAAAGTCTTTCTCTCACTGTCTTTCACATCATGTTTGTTATTTACCATTTAATGTCATTCTAAGTAAAATTAAAATTTTAAAAGACAAACATTAGTTGTGCCATTCATCTTTGTTTTTTGCAATGTAAGTTTTAATTGAAAATGTAAGAGCGTTTAACTTCTGTGCTGAGTCACTGAATTATGAAATTTGTATTTTGCAGCTTGTATGTGCATATATATTTTGTTCTTACAATGCAGGTGCTGCAAAAACCTAACTCAACCATTTTTATTTCATTCTTTGATATGCACACTGTCTACCAATGCCCTCTACTTTCAGACTTACTGAAGCAAAGAGGATTGCAAGAAAAAGGAACTATGGCTTGCCCCATCTTTCTTTTTTTGTATATAATCATTTTCAGTACAAATAGTTGGCTAATACAAGGAAGAAATACAAGTAACAAAGGACATGCTAGGACCCACTGGTGTTTTGAGTTTCTCATGATGCCACTGTCTTCCTTTTGCATTTAAAGCAAACTCTGATTCCAGTAGCATACCAGGTTCCTTTGTCCATGGGGTTTCCCAGGCAAGAATACTGGAGTGGGTTGCCAGGCCCTTCTCCAGGCAATCTTCTTGACACAAAGATTGCGCCCACATCTCTTATGTCTCCTGCACTGGCAGGTGATTCTTTAATACTAGTGTCACCTGCGAAGCCCCTCACAGGGCAGGCTGCTGCTGCTCAGTCGCTTCAGTCGTGTCCGACTCTGTGCGACCCCAGAGATGGCAGCCCACCAGGCTCCCCCGTCCCTGGGATTCTCCAGGCAAGAACACAGGAGTGGGGTGCCATTTCCTTCTCCAATGCATGAAAGTGAAAAGGGAAAGTGAAGTCGCTCAGTCGTGTCCAACTCTTAGTGACCCCATGGACTGCAGCCCACCAGGCTCCTCCTTCCGTGGGATATTCCAGGCAAGAGTACTGGAGTGGGATGCCATTGCCTTCTCCAATCTTCCAATTCAGGACTTTGGAGACAAAGAAAGAAGACCTGGCTCTTTGGAGTCTCCTGGGCCAGGGTGCCAGGATTCCATACCAGCCTCATTTACTAGATGGGGGAACTTGGGAAAGCCATTCATATTTTTTGTTCCTCAGTTTCCTCATCTACTAGGAGTAGGAAAGAAGAGTTGCAAAAGCATTTAGGACAGTACTGAACTTTTAATAAGCACAGAATACATATCAGCTGCTATTACATATCTCTGGGATGTAATTAATAAAATATATATTATAGGTGTATTCTATGTATTAATATAATACACATTCCCACACTTCCTGATCACCTGTTACACACTAGGCATTTAGCCAGTAGATGCTGAAAGACCAGGGCTTAATGAAGAAGCCATAATTGTGGCAATAAAGGGCTGTCAAAACAACTTTAACTGTGCCAAGTGAAGGATCTTGAGAGAATACACTCAAGTGACATTTAACCACAGCAAACGATGTTATTGGAAATGGGGCATTAATTAGAGCTGGCCAACTAAAATGTTTGATTTATCAAGAAAGGAATTGGAAAACTTGCAGTTAGCACAGACAAAAGCACCACGCTCTTAAAGACAGTGATTTCATAGTAAGTAGTTTCATATTCTCGTTGGCCCAAACAAAGCATTTTGTCCAAACAGGACATTTTGACCAGAATCTTGATATTTGGCTTCCATAAGCATCTTAGTAAGGTTTCAGTTAGGATAGATGTAGGTCCGTCTTCTTTTTTTTTTTCCTTTTTTTTTAAATTAGTTTTGCCACACAATGACATGACATCGCCATGGGTTTACATATGCTCCCCCTCCAGAGCCCCCTCCCTCCTCCCTCCCTCCTCCCTCTCCCCAGGAAATCTCGATGCACCAGCCCTGAGCATCAATCCTGGGCTGGCAATTGATTACACATATGATAATTAACATATTTCAATGCCATTCTCCCATATCATCCCACCCTTGCCCTCATCTACAGAGTCCAAGAGTCTGTTCTATACGTCTGCGTTCCTTTTGCTGTCTCGCATGCTGGGTTCTTGTTACCATCTTTCTAAATTCCATATATATGCATTAGTATACTGTATTGTTGTTTTTCCTTCTGGCTTACTTCACTCTGGATAATCGGCTCCAGTTCCGTCCACCTGAGTAGAACTGAAATATTAATACCCCATGTGTAAATTGGTGCATTTTTCAATAGGCAAATTTATCCATAAATTGGCCAATTCTCTTTACCCAAAATTCAAGAAAATATTTGGATTGGTTCAGAAACATAAAAATTACTACCATTAGTACTTCAGACAGTTGGCACAAGGTATTCACATCCAAAGTGTGATATAATAGTCATCTACCATTGACCTCTGCATTTACTCAACTACATTTCATTTTTCCATTCAATAGAAAAGTTAATAAATTATACATTAGATGCCACATGACTGCATGAAACCCTTCAATAACTTCCTAGTGCAATTAAAATAAAAGCAATTGTCCTTCAATTAAAAAAAAAATTAAAAATCGTCAAAAAAAGAAAAGAAAAACTAAACATAATGTTAAAGATTAATATCGCTTTCTAGCTTAGTTCATAACCATCTCCTTTGCTTTTAAAAAGCATATTCTACTAAGCAGGCCTTCTTCTGATTCTGATAGATACCACCAAGCTCCTTTCCTGTATTTGACAAAACTTTGGCCCAGGTTTCCCACATTTGAGGTCTTAAGTCCACGGACATCCCTGATGCAGTATCATTTCTCAGAACCGCCTTTTTGGGTTATCCCATCAAAAGTGCTCCTCTCCTTCTAGTTCACTGTCTATCTTATTACCATAGTGTATTTTGTTTTTTTAATTTTCAGAGCTTTCTATTCTTTAAATTGTATTTCATGTCGCATGGACTGTTATTTAGCTTATGCTACAATGTAAACTTATACAATCAGGAAATTTTTATTTTACCACTTCATCTCCATCTCCCAAAACTGTCATGAGCAATTAACAGGAATTTATGATAAGTATTTGGCTGAATAAATGACTGAATGGATGAAAAAAATACCACTGGACTTTACTGTCAGCCTTCTTATTCTTTCCACTAGTTTATGGTTCTTTTCAGAAGAATAAGTACTCATTTGATGTTCTAATTGATAACAGCATCCGCCTGCAATCCAGAACACACAAGTTCTATCTCTGGATCAAGAAGAGTCCCTGAAGGAGGAGATGGCATCACATCCCAGCATTCTTGCTGGCAAATTTCCACGGACAGAGGAGCCTGGTGGGGTACAGTCCACCGGGTCACAAAGAGTTGGACACAACTGAATAGAGAGACCACAGAAAGAGAATTAATAATTGATTTGGTTTGGAAACCTTTTGGTGTTTTATCTTATTTGGGTGGAATAAAAAATTAGCTTCTTCTCTAAAATCCACACCCAGAAAACAATTCTTACCGAAGAATTGAAACAAACATTACAGTTCCAAATGCTGCCTTAACTACGGCAAGTAGAAACTACAGCTAGAAACAAGTCTCATGGGCATAAACCATTCCTTCCTGTTCCATTCATACAAGATCTTGCTCACTTATTAACTCCATGAAGTGTCCCCATGGCCCTCCACTCTTCTCAGTTAATCACTCACAAATCTACGTTTCTATGTCTACTTTCTATGCCTACCTTTGCTGGAGGAGGAAACTATACTTCTCTATCTCCTGGCTTAGAATGATCAATCCTTTGGGACAGGGATCATATTCATTTATCTGATCAGCCCTAGTGTGGATTACATAGTAAAATCAAAATTTTAAATTAATACATTAGTTAATCATTTCTTAAATGAAATATGTCTTTAGACTTTCACAATCTGAGGATATGAAGGGTCCTTAGAGACCTACAGAGATGCTAATATTGTGCTGATATCTGTAGGGAAAAAAAAATCACAGAATTGGGTTTTGGAAGTAGAAAGTCATATTTCATAATCCAGATCCACACTGTGCTAGCATTGTGGTTTTGAGCACTTTATGTAACCCACGTAAGACTCAGTTTCATCACTTCTAGAGCAAGAATTACAAACGTTCATAAAGCGTTGGGAGGATTACATATGACGACATCTCTGAAGTTTTCACTATGGTGCCTAGCACATAGTAATCACTAAATAATGATGAAGACTGCTGCTATAGAGGTGGAGAAAGAGATTATATTTGAAGCAAAGGGTATGAATACAGGAGACTATATAACTCTCTTTACTTCCTACAAGAGAGGTGTGTAACTAAAATTTCCGAGAACTATTCCTCTTTATATTAAGAGCTGATTTCATGGTCATTGGGGCTTAAAGTTAACCCACAAAAGGCAAGAATCCTTTTTTACTACTGTTTTTGGACCATTGAAATTTTTAACTTTTGCCAGATGTACTAGCAGTAACATAGAGTGCCCATCCTGAGCTTGATTTTTTTACAAAACTCAAGCTGTGTCCAGCTGGGTTTAAAAATGTACAGATATCCATCACTAGTCTTTGTACATATTGATCGTTGCCTCAGAACAGGTGTCAGCAGCCCAGAGATAAGCTCCTGGTCTAAATCTTGGGTTCTGTACAACCAGGGAGCTAAGAATAGTTCGTATATTTTTGAATGGCTTGAACAATTACAAGTTTTGATGTCTATAAAAATGTTCTATTGGAACTCAGCCTCTGCAGTATAGTTTGATAGATCTGAATAAGTGGGAGAGACCCTATGGCCAGCAAAGCCTAAAATATTTCCTATCTGGCCCTCTATGGAAAAGGTTCACCCATCCTTCCTTAAAAACAAAGGATCATCTTTATTTTCAGGTACTATGGGAAAGGATAGCTCTCTTCAAAACTTCTCCACCTGCTCCAGCCCCCACTCCCACCTCCCAAGCGTGTGGTCACTTTGTCTTGCACACCCAGACATCACACAGGAAGAAGATGTCAGCTCATCTCATCAGTGCGACACTGCAAAATAATGTCATGTTTTCAAGGCCAGATCCAACACTCTCTTAATTTACCACACTTCTAAAAATGCTTTAGAATCACTACCATTGACTTTAAAACTGCAGACATCCTCCTTATTGTGATTTAACTAATTTAACCTGACTTTTCAAGTAAATGAGCTATGTTGAGAAATTGCTTGAAAGAGCATCTAATGCTTGTGCCTGATAGTGCACTGTTCCTCTACTTGATATGTTGAAATAAAGTCAATTTTCTTTTTAGCTTGGCTTAAAAAAAGAGAGAGAGAGACATATTTGTTCTAGGCTTCATGAAACACTGGAATGAGTAAGTTGCCATTATCATTTATTTGATAATAAACTTCAGGGAGAACAAAAATGTAATATTCAGAGAGAAAATCAGCATGTCATTCATTGGACAAGATAGTCCTCCTGAGGCATGCCTGTTCTTTGTGCTCTGTGTGTGTGAGATCTTTGACTTCCTCACCTCCATTTTCAGTGACCAACACATTTCTGAAAAAGTGCAAGTGCTTATCCACAAATGCACCTTTCCATTTCTCATTTTCCAAGTAAATCAACAAATTTGAACAGATGACAGGACCGGTGAATTGCTACACAACACCAGTGCCCTCAATTAACATCTCCTCTGGGCAATCCAGCTGAAATAAGTTCCCTTATTTCCTTTTGTCTCTGGGTGACATCTTTTTTTTTTTTTTTTTTTAATATTTTGTTTCTTTTTTGTTGTTGTTCTTCTGGGCGACTTCTTAAGGAAAAGAAGGTGTAAATTAATGAAAGGGAAAGGAATCCTTTGGATGGGGCTTGTTAGGATGACATCTAAGTAACTGTCTTTTTCCTCCTATGTATCTCTTAAAAGAAGAGTCCTTAAAATTTTTCCCATTTGTTTTAAGTAATCACTGTTTAGGCTGCTTGGAAGCGCTTCTGTGGTGGTGAGTGAACCTTCAGCGTTGCATTCTGCATGAGAAGTGAAGTTCATCTCTCTAAAGAGACTGCACTTTTGTAGAATGAAAATAATTAAAATGCTCTTCCAGGCACTGAAACAAATATTAGAGTTCAAAGTGACAAATTCACCAAATACACACACACACACAAAGAAAAAGTCATTTACACATACACGTCTAACAGGAGAAGGGTGACAATTTGCAAAGTAGTCCCATGAATTTAGACAATCCTTTGAGTTAGTGACAAGTGTTAAAAGTAGAATGCAACAATTAACTCCATAGTTTACTCCATCTTAAGGGAAATAGCATTTAGACACTGTTTTCTTCAAACCTAGAGTCAGGGAAAAAGAAGCATTTTACAATTTCCAAGCAGAAAAGAAGAGCTACAGTAGAGATATATCAGCTGATAAAAGTAATGCTGACCAGGAAGCTTTTAAATTATTTTCCAAATCTTTTATCAAGCTATATTCTATTATAGAACATGGCGGCTTTTTAAATTGGATTTCCCTCAAGCTGCAAAAGTGAGCCTGCTGTTCCTCCACTATATTCTCTGAAGGAGCCTCCGAGTAATTAACCATGTACCTTAGGAAACATAGGCTGTATCCCAAAAATGCATTCTAAAGGGAGCTGGTATCTGCAAACCTACAGATAACCTGTCAGAGAATACGTTTCTTAATTTAGTCTACATTTACTGAGCCGTACTAGGTGCTGTGGATCTTGTGAGCTCCCGCAATAATCTGCCTACAGTTCAGCCGGAGAAGGCAATGGCACCCTACTCCAGTACTCTTGCCTGGAAAATTCCATGGATGGAGGAGCCTGGTAGGCTTCAGTCCAGGGGGTCGCGAAGAGTCGGACATGGGTGAGCGACTTCACTTTCCCTTTTCACTTTCATGCACTGGAGAAGGAAATGGCAACCCACTCCAGTGTTCTTGCCCGGAGAATCCCAGGGACGGGGGAGCCTGGGGGGCTGATGTCTATGGGGTCGCACAGAGTCGGACACGACTGAAGCGACTTAGCAGCAGCAGCGGCAGCTACAGTTCAGCAAAGCCAGGTTGGATCTCTGGGTTGGGAAGATCCCCTGGAGAAGGGAATGGCAACCCATTTCAGTATTCTTGCCTGGAAAATTCCATGGACAGAGGAGCCTGGCAAGCTACAGTCCATGGGGCTGCAAAGAGTCATACAAGACTGAGCAACTAACACACACATACACACACACACACACACACACACACACACACACACACGCACACACACACACACACACACACACACACACACTCCAGGTGCTGTGGATACATCAGCAAACAAAACAAAGAAAAAAAAACCCAACCATAGAGGAGTTTAACTTCTAGTTGAGAGAAATAGATCACAGACAATAAATACATCAAATAAGTAAATAACACAGTATATTCAAGATGATCAGTGCAATGGAAAAAATAAAGCAAGGTGAGAACTGAAGTGAGGGAAGAGATGATAATTTTAAAAGACATGAACAACAATGTAGGACTCATTAGGAAGGAAACATTTAATTATCTGAGGGGTTTATATCCAAGAGAAGAATGATTCTGGCAGAGGGAATCGTTAGTACAATAGCTCTGAGGGTGAAATGTGCTCTGTATGTTTGAAAAATATCAAGGTGGAGAGAGGTATGCATACACAGATGGAGTAGGCAATGTGCAAATTCAGGGAGGATGGAGCAGATCATGTAAGGGTTTAGCAACATAATCTGAAAAACATTAGGACCTATTGACAGATTTTAAGTAGAGGCATACTTGTGACAGAGTTGTAGAACATGGATGAGTGTTTTATAAGCTGACATTTACTCTCATCCATGAAGCATGATTTGTCTCACATGAGATGGGGCACTAGAAGATATTACAGTTCAAACTCCCTTTTCAAACACTGGAGAGCTGACAAGTTCCAAGTTTGCTGTGTAATGAGTGAGTCATTTAATTTCTCTGTGCCTCCCAGTGATTGTAAAGAGTAATGCTGCCTGCCATGTACCGCTCGCAAGAACGGTTTGTGAACGTGGGGAGATAGTGGAAGAAAGAAAAAGTGTCAGATCAATATGGGGTATCTTACAGCCAGAGTTGATGATGATCTTGTGTGCCTTCTGACTGTCACAACAATTACAGTCTTTTCTATCAGGAATCAGAGTGTCTACGCAGAGGCTGGAAAGTCAAATGTTCAGAAGATCATTATAGTGAGAACAATAGGATATAAAGTATGGATAAGAGCATTACAGGGATAATGGAGCGGAGGTGCTGACAGAAGGCCACTATGATGGATGTCAGATCAGTCTGTGAGATGCAGAACTCGGAAATGGTATGTAAAATGTGGGAGAATCTCAAGCCTAAATCAAGCGTGTCAGCAATCAAACAGTGACAACATCAGCTCCTGTGAAGCAAAGAAAGAGAATAAGAACTTCCATGATGAAAATGTCTGATTTGTCTCTTTCCATCCCCTACCCAGGCAGGAAAATGGATTTCTGTTAGCTGAAAAATTAAATGGAATCAGATTTGTTTAATGTCAAAAATGAGAGTGAAATGTTTTCTAAGATGAAAGCTACATGGAAAAAAAAAGATCAATATGCAGAAGTAAAACTGGTAGAAAAATGTAGATGGGCTACAGACTCTCTTGTATAATAAGACTTTCTTTCATAGCCAAAGTTTTACAGGTCATATTTTATATAATACAATTATGGAAGACAAGACAGTTCCATTACAACATTTTCTTTGGGAAGCCTATGAATTTTTAAAAAGAAAATACGTTAACTGCATGTAAAAACACTACCCAACCTCCCATATTGGAACAGAATAAATATATTTATAAGATATATTCTCCTGGTGGGATAGTTTCATAAAACAGAACTATTCTGAGGAGAAAGGCTGAGGAAGTATTTATCAAAGTGGCTTGGTGATGAATTTTGGCTAAAGGAGTAAAGAGGTACGCAGCCAAGTATTATTTGGGACATATCAGGCTTCAAAAACAAAGGTCAACTAGATAATAGGGTACAATGGTAGGACATTTACAGGAGGAATATAAAAACAGCAAGAAATATATTGTTGAACACAAGGGAATATAGCCAACAGTTTGCAATAAGTGGAATATAACCTTTAAAAACTGTGAATTGCTATGTTGTACATCTGAAACTTATATAATACTGTATACCAACTAAACCCAACAAAAGAGAAAAGAAAAAAGTTCATAAAAAGTACCAAAGAGGCACAATACAAAGGGATATGGAATCCCCAAAAGAATCTTTCTTATTTTTTGGTTTTACTGAAGATACACTTGGTGTAGCTTATGTGAAGAAAAAAAAAACTTTTGTGTTCATACTATGTTTAGGGCACATCAGTTCAGTTCAGTCTCTCAGTCATGTCCAATTCTGTGTGACCCCATGAACCGTAGCACACCAGGCCTCCCTATCCATCATCAACTCCCAGAGCTTGCTCAAATCCATGTCCATCGAGTTGGTGATGCCATCCAACCATCCCATTCTCTGTCGTCCCCTTCTCCTCCTGCATTCAATCTTTCCCAGCATCAGGGTCTTTTCAAACAAATCAAGCTCTTTGCATCAGGTGGCCAAAGTATCGGAGTTTCAGCTTCAACATCAGTCCTTCCAATGAACACTCCAGACTGATCTCTCGTTGGACCGCCTTGCACTTCAAGGGACTCTCAAGAGTCTTCTCCAACACCATAGTTCAAAAGCAACAATTCTTTGGAGCTTTCTTTCAGAATTATTTCAGCTTTCTTTACAGTCCAACTCTCACATCCATACATGACTACAGAAAAATTGTAGTAGACTAGACGGACCTTTATTGGCACAGTAATGTCTCTGCTTTTTAATATGCTGTCTAGGATGGTCATAACTTTCCTTCCAAGGAGTAAGCGTCTTTTAATTTCATGCTGCAACCACCATCTGCAGTGATTTTGGAGACCCCCAGAAATAAAGTAAGCCACTGTTTCCACTGTTTCCCCATCTATTTGCCATGAAGTGATGGGACCAGATGCTATGATCTTAGTTTTCTGAATGTTGAGCCTTAAGCCAACTTTCTCACTCTTCTCTTTCACTTTCATCAAGAGGCTCTTTAGTTCCTCTTCACTTTCTGCCATAAGGGTGGTGTCATCTGCCTATCTGAAGTTATTGATATTTCTCCTGGCAATCTTGATTCCAGCTTGTGCTTCTTCCAGCCCAGTGTTTCTCATGATGTACTCTGCCTATAACTTAAATAAGCAGGGAGACAATATACAGCCTTGGCATACTCCTTTTCCTATTTGGAACCAATCTGTTGCTCCATGTCCAGTTCTGTTTCTTCCTGACCTGCATACAGGTTTCTCAGGAGACAGGTCAGGTGGTCTGGTATTCCCATCTCTTTCAGAGTTTTCCACAGTGTCTTGTGATCCCACAGACAGAGGTGTTGAAGCATACAGTTTCCTTTTTTGCAGCTGCATAAGCCAAGACTCTAAGAAGTTAAATGAGTTACCTCGGGCCACAGAGCCAAAACTGGGTCTTAAACTCAAGCATTCAATCAAAGTAATATTCCTTGAATTCTACACTTATAAATAGCCTGAAAATAAGAAAAGATTCTTATAATAAACTTAATATTCTCCTCTCCTTTTAAATAGCCTGAAAATAATAAAAGATTCTTACAATAAACTTAATATTCTCCTCTCCATTTTGGCAAATTATTTCTAGTGACTTCTGTCATGGGTGTTGAATTGTTCTATGTGAAAGACAATCTCCTACTTCTAAGCAAAAACTTTTTGTACCTACCAAGTGTTCCATATATACAGGAGGGTTGAATATTTGATCTATGTTTTACATTTTTATTTTCTCTTATCATTTTTTCATCAATAAACTTTTATCAGCATTTACACATTTGAGACAATTATAAAAATGTTAGCAAGATATTATTTTCTGAAAGCAAGAGAGTTCCAGATAAACATCTATTTCTGCTTTACTGACTATTCCAAAATCTTTAACTATGTGGATCACAAGAAACTGTGGAAAATTCTTCAAGAGATGGGAATACCAGACCACCTGACCTACCTCCTGAGAAACCTGTATGCAGGTCAAGAAGCAACAGTTAGAGCTGGATATGGAACAACAAACTGGTTCCAAATTGGGAAAGGAGTATGTCAAGGCTGTATATTTTCACCCTGCTTACTTAACTTATATGCAGAGTACATCATGCAAAATGTCGGGCTGGAAGAAGCACAAGCTGGAATCAAGATTGCCTGGAGAAATATCAATAACCTCAGATATGCAGATGACACCACTCTTATGGAAGAAAACGAAGAAGAACTAAAAAGCCTCTTGATGAAAGTGAAAGAAGAGAGCGGAAAAGTTGGCTGAAAGCTCAACATATAGAAAACTAAGATCATGGCATCCGCTCCCATCACTTCATGGCAAACAGATGGTAAAACAATGGAAACAGTGGCAGACTTTATTTTGGGGGGCTCCAAAAGCACTGCAGATGGTGACTGCAGCCCATGAAGTTAAAAACTGTTTGCTTCTTGGAAGAAAAGTTATGACCAACCTAGACAGCATATTAAAAATCAGAGACATTACTTTGCCAACAAAGTTCTGTCTAGTCAAAGCTATGGGTTTTCCAGTAGTCATGTATGGATGTGAGAGTTGGACTATAAAGAAAGCTGAGTGCTGAAGAATTGACGTTGGAGAAGACTGTTGAGAGTCCCTTGGACTGCAAAGAGACCCAATCAGTCAATCCTAAAGGAAATCAGTCCTGAATATTTACTGGAAGGACTGATGCTGATGCTAAAACTCCAGTATTTTGGCCACTTGATGGGAAGAAGTGACTCATTGGAAAGGACCGTGATGCTGGGAAAGATTGAATGCAGGAGGAGAAGGGGACAACAGAGGATGGGATGGTTGGATGGCATCACCAACTCGATGGACATGGATTTGAGCAAGCTCCTGGAATTGGTGATGAATGGGAGGCCTGGCGTGCTGCAGTCCATGGGGTCCCAAAGAGTCAGACACGACAGAGCGATGGAACTGACTGCAGATATTATGACAATATAGTGCAGAAGGTGTAACTGGATGACAAATTTAGATCTGATAAGAGAAATGGAAGTAGGAGACAATAATTCCAAGTCAACAACCTCAGCAATGCAGGACAAAAAAAGAAAAACGTGGTACACAGATAGGTACCTGTACAGACACACAGGTGACTGCAAGTAAAGCCTACGACAATCAAGTAAGTCCTTCGCTCTGGCTACTATCACTGTAGTGACGTACATGTCCTGGTTTTGGCTGCAGTTACCTACGATCTCACCACTGAGGGAAAGCAGGTTGAAGAACTAACAGACTGCATTATTTTTGCAACTTCCTGTGAGTCTACAATTATTTTTCAATAAAAAGGAAAAATCAAAAAGCATAACTTGGAGAAGGGATCCATAGGCCCCCTCAGATTGAAGAGGGGTAGCTGGTACAAAAAGGGTTAAGAACCTCAGGCCCCATCCTTCTTGTTAAACCTGAGAAGAGCACAGGCCTAAGGACTCGACTAGGCATCCTCCTTGGAGCTCCTCTGAGCTGACATGATTCAACCAGATCTGTTTTCAGGAATCTAATCTTTGGGCTTCCCCTGGTGGCTCAGCTGGTAAAAAATCCACCTGCAATGTGGGAGACCTGGCTTCGATCCCTGGGTTGGGAAGATCCCCTGGAGAAGGAAAAGGCTACCTACTCCAGTATTTTGGCCTGGAAAATTCCATGGACTTTATAATCCACAGGGTCACAAAGAGTCAGACACAACTGAGAGGCTTTCATAATAGTCTTTGAGAACCTTTATCTGTACAACGATTCATTCACAAATCCCCCGCTGATCCATAAACACAGCAGGGAACTTTGGTAGTATTTTTGCTGAATGTCTACACAAACCTCTCCCACCCTGCTCCTTCCTGATTTCATACAAAGCTAAAAATAAATGAGATTGGGTCAGCAAGGGCTGTTTACACAAGTTAAAAAGAAAACAAATCCAATAAATGTGATTAGTAAAACAGTTGATCCAATTTTACTTCCCACCTAATTAATTCATTTTTTTCCAAGAGTAAAGACAAAATTAGGAGCATGGCTTATTACAGAAGATGTAGAAAGCATGAGAAAAATGGATAAACCTTCATCTTATGATAAAATATGCCTATTTTACTAAGAAATGTGAATAGGTCACATATTTTATTAACATGTATTATTTCAAACATTAAAGTTAACTCTAATAAATAACATTTAATAATTAAGTCTATTAGTAAGGTAATGTGATCTGGAAAATGTGATTTTAAGAAATATCTTTGCAAATAACGCTGAGCATATAAAATAATGTTTGGACTAACTATGAATGCCACAAATGAAACAATGGACTGTTCACTCTGGAAGCAGTTGCAAAAGGAACCTAAACTTCTTTGAATTATTTCAAACAGGAAATGTAGCTTTTTGAATTATGCATGATGTTTGAAAGAATCTCCAAGGTGAAATCAGGGCTTTGCAGGTGGCATAGTGGTAAAGAATCCCCCTGCCAACGCAGGAAACACAAGATGGGTTCTGTTCCTGGGTCAGGAAGATCTCCTGGAGGAGGAAATGCAACCCACTCCAGTGTTCTTGCCTGGAGAATCCCATGGACAGAGGAGCCTGGAGGGCTACAGTCCATAGGGTCACAGAGAGTCAGACACCACAGAGTTACTGAGCATACACAGCGAAATCATTCTACCCAAACAGATGCATATCCTTGGGTATAAAATGTAATGGATTTTGAAAAGCATCTTGGAGTCTGCTTTTTCCTCCAATTAACTTTGAGGGACTTCCCTGGTGATCTAGTGGTTAAGCTTCCAATGCAGGGGACACAGGTTCAACCCTGGTTGGGGAACTACAATCCCCATGCCACAGGGCAACCAAGCCTGCCTGCTGCAACTTCTGAGCCCACATGCCTGGACTAGAGAGCCCATGCGCTGCATTCTGCTTGCCCCAGCTCAGAAGCCCCTCCCCGATGCAGCCATAAATAAATAAATTGTAAAAACAAATGAAATCAACTTTGAATCCAGAGGACATTCATTAAGCTCTGAAATAGTCCAGGATGGTTTCTCTAATAATAACATCATGGGAATTGCATTGGTTTGCTAGAGCTGCTGTGGAACAAACCATCACAAACTGGGTGGCTTAAAACAAAAGAAAGTTACTCTCTCACCATGCTGGAGGCCTGAAGCTTGAGATCAAGGCGTCTGCAGAGGAGGTTCTTTCTGAGGCTCTGAGGGAAAATTCATCCCTTGCCTCTCTTCCAGCGTCTGCTGGCTGTCAGGAATCCTTGGCGCTTCTCAGTTTAGGGTGATGTGACTCCAATCTCTGCCTCCGTATTTTGCTTTCTCCTTTTGTGGCTATGTGTCTAGCTTTCTCTTAAGAGGACACTTGTCATGGTTGTACAGCCTAACCCAAATCCAGGATGGCATCACCTCAAGACCCTTAATTACATCTATAAAGACCCTTTTCCACAGAAGGTCTCATTCACCATTCAAAGACTGTGATTTGGATGCGTACTGTTTTGGTGACCCTAGTCAACTCACTGTGGTGATGGTCTATTGAGAGTAAATAGGCGGAAATGCACAACCGCAAGTAACACAAATTTAAGGTCTGGCCATAAGGTGGTGCCAGTAATTCCCCTACACGCACGCAGGGCTTCTTAATGGTATAAAGGGGTTTTATATGCACCTTCTTTTCAACATTTATAACAGCTACTAAAGATAGTTTCATCCTTATCCTCATTTTACAGAAGGCAAACTGATGATAAGAACAATGAATGATTTATCAAAGTCAAACCAAAAGAGGGTGGTATGACATGCCAGAATTTAACTCAGCCTTGGAATCCAGGTTGTCTAACTGCAAGATAAATGCTCTAACCTATGAGAACTTTTCTACTTGGCATCTGATACAATGACAGGACATAAAAGCTGGTGTCTTAATAAATCCAATAAGGTCAGGTAAGTATTGCCAGTAATAGAGTTCGAGCAAAATACAGATGAAAATCATTCAGACCATTTCTTTCAATAACTGGATTATATTATGAAAAGAAACTGTGATTCATATCAACAAAATTGCTGATAAAAAGGCTCATTTTGTTCCTTTCTTGCTTTTTCCTGTTATATTTTCTTTTCAATGTTACTGTATACATAATAGGGAAAATAAAGAATGTCTGGGTAATTTAGGTGAAGAAGGCTGAATGATACTTCGCTCGGAAAAGCAGTTCTGCCCACCTCTATATTTCTATCTCTCTCTTATGCTTTGCTGCAGGATTCCTTCCTTACCTTCTGGACAAAGCTGATGCTATACTTATCATGTGAGACTCTGAAAAGAACCGCAGATAACATGTTTTTGACACCTTACAAGACCGTGTGAGAGGTTGGAAGGATAAGCTTTCAGTGCTTCGATGTTTTCGGAATGCTGCATTTTCCATTCGAAATAATGCCCGATCGAAATAATGGTCCTGTGTCTTGCTTTACCTAAGAAGATTTAATGGTCTGGGACCTAGAACAACTGATTTCATGAAGTACACCTTTTATCTCCGTAGAAATAGTGCCTTGCCATTTCTGAAAGTCATAGGAATCTGAATTGTTCAAATCTTAAATTTGGACCTCTCTGGATCAGAACATCCTAAGTGATATGGTGAATCTATCTAAACCTGCATTCCTCTTGGACACAGCAGAAGGACTGGGTGACAACACTGTAAGTATCTATCAAGCTCTGGTCTAGAAGCATTCTACAGTGAAGTAAGTTCACTGGAGTTGATTTCCTCAGCCAGCTGCATTAATCACTAGGTTCCTGGCTGCTCTGCTCTGCACGCTTGCTGCCTAATATGTGAAAAAGTCAAGGTAAATCTCACCAGTTGCTTGACAAGCAGCTATAGTTTTTTATTCTTTATTATAGAATAAAAATCCCACTGAGCAATGGATTTATTTTTTTGATCACTCAATGTCGAGCAAGTCAGAAATATTATTTCCTAATGTACCTTTCACTGCTTAACCATTAAGAGTGGTGGGGTGCAAAGTCATATGAACATAGTGTATGCAAAGGGCAAAGTGAGAAACTTACAAGCATATCATTTCCTCAGCAAAAATGCGGAATCTGCCTGCCTTCTTCTCTCCTTTCTTCCTCGGTGGAGGAGGAAAAATCATTTTCCCTCTACCCTTCTAGATTTTGGCTGACCCCCTTCGTGATAAAACATCATATTAACAGGAGAAAACTGAATAGAGGTTGAACTACATGCATACCTCCTGTTTATGAGGGAGAGACCAAGGAAAGCTGACAACTCCTGAAATGGCCCAAGCCACGATGTTAAATACCATCTGTAGCTAATGACAAAAGACGCATAGGAGGTGGGGGGTTATGAGGTGGGAGAAGGTCTGTCAATGGGAGATTACCCAGCAAAGCACAAGGGTATGACTGCTGTGTAAACTGAAGTCCATGACTTCTCTACAGATAAGGTTTCATAGGGGTTTAGTTGCCCTTCTCTCCCTGGTACTGAGAGGGTCATACCCTTGCAAAAGGAGATCTCCCTTATAAATGTAATTGTCTCATATTAAAGGGTAACCTGTACTTGTTTTTCAGAGTGTCTCTCAAGTCAACTGTCTTTAAAAAACACCCAGTTTAAAATAATCCTTATGCCAAAGAGGCATGTTTTGAGGTGGCAAATTCTGCTTCCCTTCACTTCCCTTCAGCTGTCGCTGTTTCTCTCCCTTCCATCCCTCTTTCCTTTCTCATTCCTTCCCTTCTTTCCTTCTTTTTCTTTTCCCTTCCTTCCTCTTCTTTATGTATTTTTTCATTATTACGTATTTATTCATTCTTCTTTATGTTCTTTCAAAGCAATATAAAATGCCATGATTTACCCTATAAGTCTGCCTGCAGCCATAAGACATATGGAAATAAACTTGGATGATTCACATTCAATTGGAGGATTCTTTATGGTCATAAAGAATGTTATGATAATGTGACACTATTTTCATTCTTTCATGTATTCATTCAACAATGTCTAGGATTACTTAACTATGTGTCAAACAATGAATTAGACACTAAGGAGTCAACAATGAACAAGATATTTAGGAAGCTCGGGCCCTATAGGGAAATCAGAAATTTAAGACAGTAACACACACTTTTTCAAAAAAAAAGTTAGATCCCATTCTGATTCGAGACCTAAAAGAACCATTTGCTATTCTAGAGAATACAAGATAGTCAAATCTACAAAAAATGCAATTTTATGCTATTTGGCACAAGAAAATGAGGCCAGGATCATCAGATATTCTAGTTGATGAAAAATTTCTCTGAATGCAAAAGAACATCCACATCCTTCACCTAAACCACAGTCTGACAAATGCAAGCCGAGCATTATTTGTACACAAAGTACTGACTATTCACTACACATGACACAAAGCCGAGTAACCCCTAGACTCTTTCATCTGGGCATTTGTCATTGAAAAGAGGAAACACACACAAATAACCACATTGCAAAAACTCAGCTCTGGTAAATGTGGTGTGACCAGTACAGAAGGCTACAGAAGATGAAAGGAACAGTTCTCTTGGATCACGAGTCAGAGAGTATGTCACTCCCCGGCTTAGCTCTTTTGGCCTCACTCAGTCGAGATGCCAGAGTCCTTGCAAGGTTCTGCACATTTTGACTGCTATTACATCTTTGACCTCATCTCCTACTCCTCCTCTTCCTAGCTCACACTAGCTCACCCTGGTCAGCTTGTCGGGGTTCAGAGCAAGCCTTCTCCAAAGGTGTCACTTTTGCGAGAGGATTATTTTGAGCTAAAACCAATTGAGACCATGTGGTTAAGAAGAATTATTGCCTTACCCACTAACTACATAGAACAAATTGGGGGTTTTTTTTCCCAAGAAAGAGTTATTACCTGAGAAAAATTTTATCTAAATGGCAGGGCAAACTTCTAACTACAAACATCTGCTCCTCTTGTCCTCTTGTGAATGACACCCCTCGGAAGCCCTAGACCCCGATCCTATTCCTTAGCTCAGGATGGCATATATACCTCATTTTACCTTTCTGTCTCTAACCTCTCACGTATGTGGGGTCCCCATACATCCAAAATTTTATTTCTCTTGTTACTCTGTCTCACGTCAATTCTATTCTTAGACTGGCCAACAGAATCTAGAGGAATAAAGTTCTCTTCCTCCCCAACAAGCCACCTGACACTGCTTGCCATTTCAATAACCGAATGCAACCCTGCACTGAGGCTCGGGAACGCTCTTTCCTCCATCATGGTTAACTCTCTCACCTTCCTCAAGACTTGACTTAAATCTCATCTTCAAAAGAAGGGCTGCTGACTCCTTTATTTGAGTTAAAATTCTATCGCCAATCCATCTTTTTCAAATGACTCTGCTTTACTCAAATGACTTTGCCTACCATTTTCTTTATTCTATTTTACTATCATCTTCTGGTATACTGCAGAAGTTACTAGGGTGTCATGTGACCTATTTCTTATCCATTTCGAACCTAACTAGAATGTAAGCCTCATATAGAAGAGATTTTTATCTGTTTCATTCTTTAATGCATGCCAGGCATCAGATCAATACCTGAAACATTGTAGGCACCTGATTAATATTTACTGATCACTGAGTTAATGAGTGATCAGCTTTGGACAGTAAAAGCGGTGGAAGAAAATCATTAGTGACTTAACATCTGAGGCGGTATCTTGATGATACAGAAGACTCAGACAGGAAGAGAGGATCTTCCTGACTCATCTTTCCCACTTCAGATTTTTATTCTTTCAGCCTGTGGAGAACAGGTCTCAAATACAGATAAGTTCTTAAAACTCCTTTACGTAACCAGTACACTGGATAAGTATGACTCATAAGATGTGATCATAAAACAATTTTAGTCTCCCATTGTTTGGGGAATGCATTTAGTTGTTTCTCTTCTACAGAATGAACACTCAGACAATCTTATGATTCTTTTCTTGGTCATTCAAAGGAGATGATCATCTTGAATCCAAATTACTATCTCAGTTTTATAAGTAAAATATTAGGTCCAACTTGATTTAATACCGTCATGTATCCTTTTCTCCCACAAAAAGATTCACTCTGGGGGTGGTGAGGCAGGGAGGAAGTGGAAACTGACAGTATATTAGTTTCTGATCACAGCAGAGTTAAACGCAGGAAGGGCAGAGCAGAAGGGAAGAGAAGACAGAACTTACTGTCCTGAGCTGCACCCACTGGGTTTGACAACTGTCTAGTGCAGACCCTTTTCCTCACTCGAGAGTTCATGGGATTTCAAGAACTTGCTCATTCACTGACAATCTCTCACCTGTGGTTCCCTAAACTCATCCAAAAGAATCTCTATTCTGGGTACTCAGAGACTCCCTCTACAGCCCCCATCATCCAGATCCCAGAGCCTGACCGCTGCAGGCAGCACTTTACACAAGATGACCCCAAAGACTGCCTTTAGCACCTAACCTGCCTGTGGTTCAGGGATATTCAAGCATTCATCCTTCTTTGCCACCACCAAAATAGCTTCCTTGCTCTAGCTATTTGATTTGTTATCAAGTCATTTTTTTCCCCCGCTTTTAAAATTCTGAAAGTAGGGGTCAACTATCTGCCCACTCTGTCTCTCCCCCCAAGATTGCAGAAGATGCCCGTTAAAATATTGGAATGGTCTTGGGACTCCTCCCTCCCCGATTTTACTTTTGGTGAAGAAAATAAAAAACATCCCCAGCTTTCCCCCCTGAGAGGAGGAACTGAGATTCATGTTACAGCTTTCCTCTCCACTCTCTCTCAGTCTCCGCTTAGTGAAGCTTGTGTACTGCTGATGATTTTTTGACCAGCTTAGGAGCTGAAAACCTGGCTTATGGCCAATTCCGGTTTGCTCTGTAGGGTGGTCTGTCTCACTGCTTATTTCAGGACCTGAAAGTTTCTGAAGAAATGCATTAGTAGAGTTGAACAACCTGCTAAGACCAAGGGGATATTAAAGTATTAAATGTTTAACATGACATGGAGTGGCCCACATGTAAAGGAAACACCACATGGAACATTGTGGAACTGAGAACTCTGCCTTTTACAAAGGGTAAAAAGTAGAGTGAAAGATACTCTGATTAATCCTGGATGACTGGCAGAATGATAACATAATTACTATGGGACTTCAGAAGAAGATGATAATACTTAGTCTAGTTTGAACATGTTAATTTAATGTGAAATGTGAGACACTCTATTAAGATTTTTAGGAGGAAGATTGAGGGCAACTTGAGGGGATCCTCTCTGATAGATTTGGATGGAGAATTGTGACAAAACCCAGAGCAATATACAATTGTAATACTGTAATTTACAAGAATTGCCAGACTATATGAAATATACATTTATTTTTTAAAAGATACTTCACACACACACACACACACACACACACACACACACACAAAACAGTAAGAGACATATGAGAAAGCGTTTCAATACAAGTACTCAGCCATTAAAAAGAATTCATTTGAATCAGTTCTACTCAGGTGGACGGAACTGGAGCCTATTATACAGAGTGAAGTAAGCCAGAAGGAAAAACAAAAATACAGCATACTAACGCATACATATGGAATTTAGAAAGATGGTAACAGAGAACCCTGCATGAGAGACAGCAAAAGAGATGCAGATGTATAGAACAGACTCGTGGACTCTATTGAGAGAGGGCAAGGGTGGGATGATATGGGAGAACGGCATTGAAACATGTTAATTATCATATGTGAAATCAATCGCCAGCCCAGGTTTGATGCTCAGGGCTGGTACACTGGGATGACCCAGAGAGAGGGAATCAGGGGGAGGAGGGAGTGGGGTTCTAGAAGGGGAACACATGTATACCCATGGAGGATTTATGTCAATGTATGGCAAAACCAACACAATAAAGTAAATAAAAAAAAAAAAAAAGAACAGAGTCTGACTCAGTAAATTCACATTATCCTTAAAAAAACAGAAGAAAGAAAAACAAATCAGTGAAACACTGCCCCTATGAAATAGAGACAGATGACAAAGATGAGGAAAAAATTGATAAATGGCACATTTATTGGATTAAAAAAACAAACACTTTAGTCTGAATCAATAATTAGCAGACCTGACATTGCAGAACATTTAATTAGTGATGCACAACGCAGGACTGAGAATCAACTGAGGAACTGAGTATAAAAGAGCAGAGAAGGTGCATAGAGAGAAATGAGAAAAACAGCAGGGCAAATGCAAATGCAGCCACGGTAAGAGAGATTTCCAAAGAGAAAGCAAAGTAGACTGAACAATAATCAAAGACAAATCCCCAAATAATTATCCAGCTTCTAAAAATCTGTGTTTTGAGACTGAAAGACTAGTCATTTCCAACCAAATGAGTAACAAAAACAACACTCACGCATACAATAATCCGTTGACACTGGCAAACTCCAAGCATGAAGAAGGCTTCAAACACGGTAACAGCAATAAACAAGGCGGCCCAGCGCCCCTTTCAAAAACCAAATGCCAAAGCATGAGGGGACAATATTCCTAGAGGTTGAAGGGAAAGACTAAGACTCACGATTTCCACATTCTGTCCAGCTGCTCTTCAAATGTGAAGGTAATACCTGTATAGAGTGTCATAAAATAGACAACAATTTTGAAAAAGTTTCTCTTAAAAGATTCATAGCTGATTGATGAATGTAACAAACAAGTTCAAGGATGGCAAACTGTGGAAGAAAAGTCTGGTGATGGATATTGAACAGAATTAAACACACAGAAAAAAAATGTAGAAATAGTTAAAAATGTGGTAAATGTGTTTGTAAAATATTAGGCATACAGAGTTTTTATTTAAAGAGATTTTAAACATTTTTAAAGATTGAATATGTCACCTAAAATCAGGCACAGTTTGATGATAACAGAAGTTTAAATACTTAAATATTCCAAGACACTACAGAGTCTTCATTCAACATGGAAAATAAGACAGAGAGAGAGGGCAAATTATTTTTAAAATTTAATTAAAAAGAAGATACCAATTTCAAAAATAGGTACATAATATAAAAAACAATGGAGTCTTCACAAAACAAACATATATAAAAAGAAGCAAAAGTACAAACTGTAAAACATGGAGAGCATACAAATTTTAAATAACAACTATAACAGAGTATCTTATTACATGCTCTGCTTTCTGTTTGTGTGGCTTATCTCATTTAGCCCTTAAAATTACCATATGAAATACACACTACTGTTACTTCATCATAACCGGTGGAAAAGTAAAGTTCAGGGAGGTGAGGTGATGTGCCCAAGGTCACACAGCTAGTAGATGGTGAGGCCAGGATTAGAAGCAGATGGTCCCTGTCAGGGTTTACCATTAACCTTCAAACTATGCTGCCTGCAACCTACACACAAGCACATATGTAAACAAAATGTGTACATTAATACCCAACCCATGCATACACAATCATGCATGCATTTATGAACATATACATTCATAAATACACATGTTCACACAGATACATATATTCATATGTATATTAACACGTGCATATATATGTACATGTATATCTAAACAAAATTAATTAAACATCATAGGTTTAAAACAGTGAAATTTATTTAAATTTCTCTATAAAAAGGCAGGATTCTAAGATAAAACAAGAGAGTCAAATTGAATCCTAAACTTCACCAAATCCTGAAACCTACATATACCTTAATCATTCTTCCTTGCCTCCAGCCTCAACAGAAGAGGTATTACAACTTTTGTCTGAAGAGAATGCTCCCGTGCCTTTTCTTATTTTGCGATGACTTGTTTTCTAGATCATACTTTATTTCCCGCTCCTGAATGCTTTTTACTAATTACACATTTTCTAGTTTTCTATTTTAAGAACAAACCTCCCTGATTTAATCCTGCCTCTCCTTTTAATTTGCTCAGTACCACTCTCCTCTCTTCACAGCCAACTTTGCCTTCAGATACTTCATCTCCCATTGACCATTCAGTCCTAGACCTTCCACTCCAAACTCTGCTGGCCAAGGTCACTATGCTGCTCACGTCTTCAAAATCCAACTAGATTCCTCTGGATAGCCTAAACATGTCACTCCTTGTTATTATTCTTAAAAACAATATTACTTGAGATTCTAAAAATAAATATGAGTATGAGTGGAAATAAGACAAAGAAATCACCTGCTGCTTGTTTCATATTTACCTTTTATTTATTTTTATTATATATATATATATATTTTTTTTCTTTACATTATCGTGTTGGTTTTGCCATACATTGACATGAATCTGCCATGGGTATACATGTGTTCCCCTTCCAGAAGCCCCCTCCCACCTCCCTTCTCTGGGCATTCTCTCAGCCCTAGGAATGCCCCAACTGGACTTGCCACTTCCTTTCTTCTCTCCAGCTTGAGTTTCCCTGCCTTAAATTCTTAAATGTTGCCACTCCCTGAGATTTTGTCTTAGGGCCTCTGTTCTATGCACTTTCCTTGGATGTGGTTATCCATCCAACCACAAGGCTCCAGTGAATATCTACCACACATGCTTATGACTGTCAAATTTTGGTTTCCTGCTTAGGTCTCTCGCCTAAGCTCCAGACACATACATTCAACCACTAATAAAACCTTCATTTAGATAAAAAGTTTCCCTCCTAAATATCTCTCAAATGTTTCAATTTTCTCCACACCCAAAGCTACTACCTAGCTAAGGGCTTAATTACTTCTAGATAATTTGAATAACCTCCTACAGTTTTCCTAGCATCTGAACTTGTATTTCCCCAAGTCTTCTCCATAATGCAACCAGAATTATCTTTTCTAAAGTGCCCCTTTCATCTTTTCATTCCTTTGAATAAAGACGTTGATACGTGGTTTGTTTCTCTTTGTCCTTAGAATAAAACTCAACTGTCGTCACACAGCTGAGAGGGTAATCAAGAATTGTCTGGTGTTTACTTTTCTATTCCTTACCTGTTGTTCTGAGTTCTTCCCCTTGTACCCATGCTAGAAACTTTTTCCTACTCTTCCAATTCTAGTTCAGAGACACACTGTATACGTTCAAAATATACATTATTTCCCCATTACTATGTTTATGAATTGTACTATAATCATTTGTTTATCAGAATTTCCCTATTACTATGCTTATCAATTTTACTATAATCATCTTATTTATGCCATCCACTAGACTATAAACTATCTGAAGGCATGCACTGGGCCTATCTCATACACCATTATATCATTAATTTGTAAGATACAAAATTGACACAAAAATATTATTTGAAGGAATTAATGAATGACTGGATGAAAGGAAATAATAGAAACTGGTATGCAAACAGAATAAAAATTGTGGGCAAATCTATATAAGCAAATAGAATTTTAAAACATCAGGAGTATCAGTAATAATAATAGACAATGCATAATTTAAGATTCAAATGCACAAAGTCACATTTTATAAATGAAGGTAATAATATAAATGAAGGCCGTAGGGATGAATATTTTTCCCATAATAAATGGTAACAAGGCATAAAATGGCAACTGTAGTAAATCAAGGGTATCTGATGGATACAGCACACCACTGGCAAATTTAATATACATTATTATTTATAATATTAAATAAAAATGAACAAAGTGTCAACATGTACTTGGTAGAAATGAGCTTATATCTTTTTATCTAAAAAAAACAGTAAAAATTTTTATAACCATGGAAACATCTTTTAAAATAGATCAGATGAGAGATTACAAAGAAAATCAAAGCAATTTAAAATAACCTTATCTGGTTATATTTTTACATTATATGTCACTTTAATGACTATGCATATCACAAAATTTTTTATAGAAAATAGATACTATCTCTACCAACAAAGAAATTAATTTTTTAAAAATTTGGACAAAAAGGCTAAAACGTATAGAATGGCTAAGTCAGCTAATGACATAAAGATGATTAGGAGATCACTGTGACTTTTGAGACAGGACACTGGAAAAGATGTCAGATCACATGGTACTCTGGCACAGTGAGAGAAAAAGGAAGCATCAAGCCAAAGTTCTTCTTGCAACACGTTTGGTAACTAAAGAAAGGACTGGAAAGCAGTCTGAAAGCAACTGAGGTTAAGGGAAGAATTTTACTTGGGATAAAGAGACATGAATTTGTTACTACAGGCAAAGAGGAAGTGGTCGTTACAGAAGGACTGCCTGGGGATGGAGAAACGAATAGCAGCTGCTAGAAGTTTAAAGGAAGTGGCCTAAGACAAATCACGCGTAGGGTTGCAGATGGTAGCATGAGCAAGGGAGGGAGGCTTGTTCGAAGCGCAAGGACACAACAGCGAGATGGTACACGTGGGTAACAGAACACTGCCTGCCGGCCATACCGGTGGTCAAAAGATGCCCGGGTCATCAGCGACCCAGCCTCCTGACGGTGAGCCCCAGGGGAGCTCAGGAAGGGAACTAAAGACAGCTGCCGTCTAGCAGTCACGAGACTGCAACACCCCCGGGGGCGCAGCCTGAGGAACCCAGGATACACAGGCCGACAGCTGAGGCGCATATAAAAGCGGTTATTTCACGGAGCCCACTCTTGCATCTTCCCATACAAAGAAGATGTTAAACTCCTTAACTTGAGATATCTAGCTTTCCTCCATTAACAATAATCTTTACACCTTCCAACCACTTGCCCTTTATTGCAAAGCTATGTCCTAGCTCCCCCCTCACCTCCGCGGAGCAGTCTTCTGTGGGTTACTGGAGATGCTGCCTTCCAGACTTGACGTCGTAAGAATGTCCACCAAATAATACGTAACTCTGAACTTTTATGCTGCGCATGTTTTCCAGTCAACACGTGCATGGAGATTATTTTGGACTGAAAGGAGTAAAATCTGATCAGTCAAACCATTTCAATCTTCTGAATAAGCTGGGAGACAAGGCATAGGGTAAAAATAAGTGCTGAGGGGAAAACAGGGGAAGCAAAAGTGCAGTTAAAGAGTAAGGAAAGTCTCTGTTTGGAATGTGATACACAGTAAGACTTTTTAAAATTTTGCTTTCTTTTCCCTTACATTTATAGAATTCTAGAATTAATACCATCATCTGTGTCTACTTATTCCTCAAAGTAACCCAACCACTAAACTCACCACATTCCTGAACCTTCTACATCCAGTTACAACCTCTGTCTAATAGGTTTCATCTTATCTGACTTCTCAGCAGCATGTGATATTGGTAAATACCTTCTCCCTCTTTTTTTCAAACAGATACTTAGTTCTTCTCTCTTGACTCTTCTGTCTCTCGGTACTCCTAAACAGGCATCCAGGCAGAAAGAGGAGACCAGTCAGTCTAGAATTATGGTGCTAAGAAGAGGGTTAAAAGTATGTAACAATTAAGGACCATAAATCAAAACTCAAGAGGGGATTTTGATATTACACTTCTTGGTGTACAGAGGTTATTAAAATATATAGGCATGGCTGAGATGGAAGAAAGAAACAGTAGTCTTTGAATAGAAGGAAGATATTCTCAGGAATTTTAGAAGTGTTATCAAGATGCTTTCTCAGTTAAGCTGGTGCTGGTTAAGCCGTTTTTACAACAAACCCCCAAATATACTCATTCAAAGAAGTATTCTGTTTCCTAAAGTTACAGGTGAGTATTGGTGTGAACTTAACCCTACACAATAATACAGAAATTCAGGTTCTCTCTATTTTACTCTTCTACCATCCCCGAGGCTCTTTTCCTTTTCCAAGTAGTCCAAACTCTCTCTCCATCGGGTTCATGAATCAGTTTGCAAGAAGCAAAAGAGAAGCTTAAGGCAGCTGATCTGAAAGTGGGTCAGCTCCTATTATCACAGCCCACTGCCCAGATGCAAGAACGGTTGAAATATATATCTCTGGCTGGCTGACTCTGTCCCAGTAAACCTAATGGGGCTCTTTATTAAAAAGAAGAAATAAAGACTGCATATTAGGAGTCTGCATAATTGGGAGACAATTAGCAGTCTCAGATATAAAGTCAGAATACAGGATAGGATAAAGGACTATGAAACAAACATTGAAATCAGTATGGAAAGAATTAAACCCTTCTTTTGGAAGTAGGTAAGTTAACTTCAAAGTAGCAAAGAAAGTGATATATATAGAGAGAGAAAGAACAAGCGAGTGCATAAATTTTAGGTTCTCCCTTGAGAATGCTGAACGATTTTACTGAAAATGTTGAGGTTTAGTGATTTTGATACGAGAGAAACTTGAGCCAGTAGTATCTGTGGAGAGTAATGACACTTAATTACACACTCATGGGAGAATGTGGACCCCAAGTTTGGGGAGGAAGGGGTTAGCACAGAGGAAACTCGAAGTCAACAGGAAAAACTAAGTACAAAGAAAGGCTAGTTCTGGAGATAAAAATTAGAGAAAATGAGAAGGAAAACATACCGACTTGTAGCACTTTTGTTAATATCCAGCGTCAAGTATAAATTGGCACTTGGCGTCTACCTCGACAGGGATTAAACCATGTTGCTGCCGCTGAAAAGACATCAGGGTGGAGAGCAAAACAAGGCATTCGGGCTCTGGGAAAAACTGGCAGAACAGGTCTTCAGATAGTTAGGTATTTTCAGGAGCCGATTTTATGAACCTAATTCTTGTATTTCCTCATATCTAGAAAAGCTCTAAAATCCATCCTGGTGATGACTACTCCATGTAACTAGCAGACTTTCTGGGGAAAAAAAAAATATATATATATATATGATTTTGCTTGCATGTACTGTCCCTCCGCTAAAGTCACACATATTCTGACCTCCCCCTACCTCTTTCGGGCAGTCTCTCAGAGCTGACTGAAGTGCTGTCCTCCTTTTGCCACAAACAAAATGTAACACCCAACTTTCCCCTCCTGCACATTCTTTAAGCCCACACCGAGATGGGAGAAGCGTGCAGAGAGCAGCGTGTGTTAGCACAAAGGTAACTGAGGAAATATCTCCTGTCTTATACATGACTTCTCACCTTTCTTTTTATCTCCTTTTAAACAGTTCTTTGTAAAGTATTATAGTAAGGAAACAACGCCTATTGGATTTGAGTATAACTTACATTTCAATTGTATGTGATATAAAAATAACAAACTGAGCAAAATATTATTTCTGGGTAGAATCTGCATAATCCGGACCCTTGGCAAACAAAATGCACCTCAGACACTGTTATCTCCCAACTGCCGTCTCACTTGGATGGCTGCAGCGCTCCTTCTGTGCTGGGGTCCAACGTGGAGGCTGGCATGCCAGCTGGGGTACATTCACGGACCGCCTGTCCCAGCAATTTGCCCCAGTCATTTCATTGCTCCTGGGGTTGGCCTTTATCCTGCTGGTAACAACAATGATGGAGGGATTTGAAGCAATGGGTAACACGATTTCGTTTGGGTTTTAAAGAGTTTATCATGACGGCAGAGCGGAAACCTGATGGAAAGGGAGTCAAACTAAAAACCAGGGATGACACTTTAGAAATTAACACTATTCAATCAAATGAAAGAAGATACAAAAAGGCATTACTCTGTCTTGTGGGCTGGTAAAGCATCATTATGAATACAGCTGATATGTGTACAAAATACAACCTAGCTGACAGACAACAAAGTATATACTTTGCTCCATAATAGATTTGGAAGAAACCAGAATCATTAAATATTATGGCCAATCCCACGAAAATATTTCCTAGTTGGTAATATTTTTTTATCAGTTTCCAGATATTTTTTTTAAGTGTCTGCAAGTTTGGTTAACTTTTATTACAACCTGAAGGAAGTGTGGCCACAGCAATATACTCATGAGCACGTATTCTGTTAGTCTTACTTTCTGTTAGAAGAGCTTCAGTGCTGTGCTTTTAGAAATGCAATACTTTGGTATGTCTCAAAAAATTCTGCATCAGAACTCTTGAAAAATCTTATTTCTGCTATTCAGTGACCTCTTGGCTATATACTAATAGATTTCCAATCCACTGAGAAGCAAACCTTTACAGACACTTTTCAGACTTTCAAAGGTCTGATTAAATGTGCCTTTACATCAAAAATCAATCTTTTTTAAGGCAAGCAAGGGATTTGCTCTGCAGAGCACAGACTTAACATGTTAGACAGGCTCTCCTAGACTTTTAAAATATCCATCCTTTGCCCTTGTAGGAAGTCACTCTTCTGTGGCTGTTTATAAAGGCAGATTTTCAAAGGTCCCAAACCTCAATTCATATCACATTGGCTTAATCATATGCTTCTCATTTATACAGGCCATTCATGAATTACACAAAAGTTACATGCTAGAAATGTCACAATCAGTAATTAGTAGATGTACCTTTTTGATATGCTGGTTGGTTAGCTAAAAAATGCATAATCTTTCCTCTTTACAAACTTCCAAGCAACATATAGGACAAGGAGCTATACCATTTCCATAGAGTAAACAATATTTTGCCCTCTAGAACTGTCATAATAATAAAACAAAACACTAGAGGTGAATTTAGCTAGCACTCATTGAATTATTTATATATGAAACACAGATAATTGATTTTATTTAGTCTTTTGAAATAACTCTCATGGTTTCTTATACTTGTTAATCTAGTGTCTCCTAAGAGCTATGTAAGCTCCTTGGGGATAGGGATCCCATATTATATTTTCCTTAACTTCCCCATCACATTCAGCACAGTACTAGACATTAATAGATAATCCTCAATAAATATTAACAAGCCTTTAATACTAGAACATGTCCAATAGCAATTTATTTTTACTTTGTGAGGTGCAAACAACTGTCCCATTCAGCTCAATAAACAGAAGAGTAAACTGAGATTAACAGTTTTCATTGTCATTTATTTGACATTATTATGTCAGTAACAGATTTTTGTTATGGCTGAAGCAAAATATTGAAGCAGTCAAGGAAACCTTTTCACCAATTGTCTCAAACGTCCTATTGACCTCTTACAGGTCTTGTCATGTCGTTGTCTATTTTACTTGCTTCAGCTGTAACAGTTTGTTATTTCTTAAGCTTTCATTGTACCACTACTTCTTTATTAAATATCAAGTCTCTATGTGGTTTCCCACTATGTCTTTATGATGCTCCAAAGTTTAATTATTTTGTTAATTCGAAAACAAGTCACACAAAAGTGGACTTAAAATAATGAAAGATGTCTCTGCACATGATCACAGATTTCTTGCAGAGGCTGGGATAACACATGCCAAAGGAAGACTCTGATCATTTACCAACTTGCAAGAATTAGGTCCTAAAAACTCAATAGAATACTTAACAGGAACACTGAGTAAAAATTCAGGAAAAAAATGATAGTGATTCACATTTCTAACACCATGAACCAGAGCAACTCAAACTCAACCAAAACCAAACATGACATCTTATCTCAAAACTGCTATTTTCTCCAGATTTGTGATCATACTTACATCTTGTTGTCTATGGCATCAACATAATTTCTTTTGCATTCTCACAGTCCACATGTAGTCAACAAGTACTACTGATCCTGTCTTGATATCATTCATATCTCTCTACTTCTTTCTCTCTCCAGGGCCACCACCATATGTTGTAACTACTGTTATCCTTTTCCTAGGGTATCAAAAGACCACTTGATTTATCTTCCTATCTCTAGACTTACATCCTAATTCCATTCACTGCCCTGCCTCCACCATTTACTTTCCAAACTCAACTATGATCAAGTTCATAGCTGAACTTTTTGAAGAAATGTTCCCCTAAATCCCCCATAACCTTTAAGATAAAATCCAAATTTCCTAGAAGGATTTTCACACCCCTTTTAATCTAGTTTATGATCCTTTCCAATCTCATCTCTCACTTCCTGTCCCATTGACATTGTCCGTTCCAGTAATCTTCCGATTTGAGCCTGTTATTTTAGCCATGTCGTTGCCTGTGGCTGCCTTCACTATGGCCGCACTACAGCTGCCGGTGGCTGCCACTCTACATCCTTCACCTAGAAAACGTCTACCTAAAAAAACCCCTCACTTTTTGTGTTTCACCTCCTTCCAGCTTCATGCTATCTAAAGAACATTTTGTTGCTATACTTTATCTTTGGCTGAAATAAATTATGGAAGCCTGAATTTCAAAGAAGACTAGTTGTTGTCTTTAAATGATAAACAAAATGGGTGTTGAAATTTGTAAGTATCAAGAAGAAACAAAAATATAAGTTCTGCTATTTGGAAGTGTCAAGGGGAAGAAAGACTCAGTGTCGATGTCATGTGTCAACTGATACATCAATTAAGCACAATTTTCAAACCGGGAACAGTGGAATAAAATAATAAAAAGCTAAAACAGATGTACTAGTTCCCTACTGCTGTTTAACAAATTACCACAAATTTAATAGCCTAAAGTAATACAAATGAATTATCTTACATTTCTGGAAATCGGAAGTATAAAAGTGCATCTCATAGGGCTGAATAAAGGTATCAGCAGCGTGATCTTCCTTTCTGAAGGCTCTAGAAACATTCCATTTTCTCACCTTTTCCACTTTCCACCTGTATGCCTTGACTCAAGTCCTCCTCCACCTTCAAAGCCAATAATGGCCAGTCAAGTCTCGTTTACATGGAATCAGCCTGATGCTGACTCTTCTCTCTCCCTCTACCACATTTAAAAGACCCTTGTAATGACACTGGGCCCATGGAATAATCAAGGATAATCTCCCTATTTTAAGGTCAGTTGATTAGCTACTGTAACCCCATCTATCATCTTAACTTCCCTTTGTCATGTAATCTAACTTATTCATAGGTTCCTGGAATTACGAGGTAGATAGCTGGGTGAGGGGGTGGGGACATTATTCTAGCTATCACAACAGATAATATCATAAGAGTGCACATCTTTCTTCAAAAGAATTTTATTTATGTTTGTATATTAACTTGTGATTAATTTAGGAGATTCTGTAGCCAGAAACACCTGGTTCTCCCATTTAGCTGGAAAGTTACCAAATTCCATACATGGGGTCTCCCTACTTTTGAAATCTTGGGATATCAGAGCTTTCATCTGGTAGATCTGTGGGGATATACATGTTTTTAAAAAACATAGCCTCTTCTCACAATCACTATATTATAAATGGAATAATAATGGAGTTATTTTGAGAACTAAATGATTTAAAATATGTTAAGTGTACAACACATATGATGGCCAAGGTTCATAGCATGATGGAAGAGCTCAATAAATGATAATCATGAGTATTTTATGCCTTACTGAATGGTAATGGTTATTATTATGAAGCTGGATGAAACACTGTTCTTTTTAAACCTATCAAGAGTTTGAGTTAGATGCCTTGGGAAGATACCAGAATTATTTTTAAGCAGCAAACTACTCTTACTCAGTAAAACAGCTAGACAGTTTCTTTCAGAATTACGAAAGCCAAGGCCTTATGGATGTGACCTAGGAGGACAGTAAAGTGCTCTGCAGAATAAAAGAACACATCTGGAAGTTTCCTCCAGGCAGCTGGAACAGGAGATGGAGAGGTCAGAGTGGAGGCTGAGCATCACACAAGGAGCAGAGGTCAGATAAGAATACTGACCAAAGACACATTCTCCAACTCAGAGAAAGCTAACAAAAAAAAAAAAAAAAGAAAGAAAGAAAACTTTTAAGAAGACTGACTGACACAATCGTAAGTTGTTCTTTCTTCGGTAATGTGCAATAAATGGCCCTGTTACCTCCCAAAGTTTAGCAGAGGGCGGGTCCCCTCAGCAGTCTTTGTCGGTGGTGCCAGGAGGGGCGGCGTTCAGTCTGGAGCAAAGCAGCCTGAGCTTCAGTGTACAAGGTTAGGCCAGACAACGCGGGGAAGCAGGGCTTCTGGGGAATGGCTCGTCAGGGATATAAGGCAAACCTCTCTCTTTCCAAATATGCTAAGGGAGGAGCACACTATTTTTATCTTCTTTTCTGAGGAGAGGGAAAGCAATCAGTCCATTTCTGATTGGACATATTCTTTTTTTGCTACCGAGATCAGAGCTACCCTGGTATGAGATATTTGTGAATTATTCATGTGATGATGATGATGATGATGATAGTCTTGTCATCGTCATGATTTCCAGATGATCTACATTATTTTGGCATTAAGAAATATTGGCAAACTCTTTTCAGAAGTACCATAAGGAATATTTAAAAGAAACCTCGGAGGCACAAAAGAAATATAAGAAGAATGAAAGTGTCATATCATAATTTTCTAAAAAGAAAATACTTTACTATTTCTAATAAATATTCTAGTATATAGAAAGAGGTCAGCAATGCAAATTTTTGCAAAAAAAAATCTAAAATGTGCTTCTTAGCTGATGATTTGTACTTTGAGCATATATACTAGGTCACTGGGAACTTGAATGGATTCACTGTACAAAGGATGTCACATGGAGTATTTTTTTTTCTATTTTAAAAGTATTTCTAAGCTTTTCAAGGCAACTAAGAAGCTGCCTGAAAAGACAATATTTGCCTCAAAGATGTAGAAAAAGTTTCTTCCATAACATAAATAATGATGCTGTTTTTGGTGATATTACATTACCCTCTTTAGGTTACTAAGTTACAAACACAGCAATATAATAGATTCTCTAGAAGTCTAAAAGATTTAACACATAATCTAAAAATATCTAATGTAAATAAGATGTAATATTTCCCAGCCTATGTGAATACATCTCAATTCTTATGGTAAAAATGTTTCAGCCTCTTTAAGGTCCATTTCTACCATAAATGTAGAATATAACTGATAACGTTTTAAATCATATTATACAGCTGTCAAATATTTAAGAAGGCAGTTTACACACTCCTAATTGAACCAAAACAGTGATTTTGGAAGGAATGTGTATCAGCATATGTTCCGGAGAGACTCGGAGAGCCCGACCACCCCTGCCTTCTGGTCCCCGTGACCCTGTGCAGCCCCTGCCCCTGAGCGCAATGGGACTGTCCGACAGACTATAGTGATGGGATGAGACGTCACCTCCATGAAGACTGTATTACTGTATAAGATCATGATATCTGTCCGGCTAAGAGTCTCTCTCCTCTGCTGGTTTTGATGTTGCAAATGGCCAGGTTGGGGAAATGCACATGTGATGTCATTAATAATACGGTAGTCTCAAACTGAAAGCCAGCAAAAACTGCAGCCATTAGTCTAACAATTCACGAAAAGTAGATGCTGCCAATAACTACCTTAGTTTGAAGCAGATGTGTGCCATATTAAGCTTTTAGATGAGAGCCCAGTTCTGCCTGACATTGTGACTGCAGCCCCACAGAGGACCAACTCAGCTATGGCTGGACCTGTAACCCACAGAAAATGTGAGCTAAGACACAGAAGCTGCCTAAACGTCCACTGTATGGAGGAGTGCATAAAGAAGATGCAGAAAATATTTACAATGAACTATTAGTCAGCCATTCAAAAGGATGGAATAATGCCATTTGTAGCAACATGAATGGACCTAGAGATTGTCATACTGAGTAAAGTCAGACAGAGAAGGAGAAAAATCATATGATATCCCTTATAAGGGGAATCTAAAAAGAAACAATCCAAATAAACTAAACTACAAAATAGGAACAAACTCACAGACTTAGAAAATGAACTTATGCTTCCCAGGGGCAAGGATGGGGAGAAAGAACAGAGAGTTTGGAATGGACATGCGCATACTGCTATATATAAAAAGGATAACCAACAAGGTCCTCATGTAGAGCACATGGAGCTCTTCTCAATGTTATGTAGTAGCCTAGATAGGAGGGGAGTCTGGGCAAGAATGAATACATGTATATGTATGGCTGAGTCCCTTTGCTGTTCACCTGAAACTATCATAACATTGTTAACTGGCTTTACCCTAGTAAAAAATAAAAAAGTTTAAAAAAGAAGAAAAAAAAGCTAATAAATGTGAATATTTAAACTTTTTATGTTGAGATGATTATAGATTCCCTTATAGTTGTATGAAGTTCTGTTGAGATATACTCCGTATTCTTTGCCCAGTACTTCCTGGAGATATTTCTGCAAAGCTCTACCAGAGTATCTCAACCAGAAAACTGAAATGGCATAGTACAGGTACCAAAACTGTCCATAAGCAAAGAAACCTCACACTGCCTGTCCTACTGCAGGCCACAGTCACTTCCCTTTCACCGCCACGCCCTACTATACTCTTGACAACCATTCACATGTTTTCCATTTGTACAATTTTATCATTTATAAACATTACATAAATGAAATCACAACTTATGTAAACATTTTGGATTGCAGTTTTCCACTCAGCATAATCCCTGACAGAGTCACTCAGGCTGTGTCATGTCTTGACTTCATGGTATGAAAGTACCACAATTTGTTTAACCACTCTTCTTGAAGGACATCTAGATTTTTTCCAGTTTGGGGCTATGAGTATTCAGCACAGCCTTCACTGCACATAAGCTTTAATTTTTCTGGGATAGATGCCCAGAAGCGCAATTGCTAGATTATATCATAGCTGCATATTTAGTGTTTTCTTTAAAAAATAAACTGCCAAATCTTTTTCTGAGGTGAATAAACTATTTTACATTCCCACTAGCAATATATACGCGATCCAGTTTTTCTGCATCCCTACCAGCATTAAAGTCTGAATGCAGTGGTATTCCTTTTGGTTTTATTTCCCTAATGTCTAATTACGTTGAATATTCTGTAATGTGCTTTCTTGTCATTTGTGTTATTTCACTTGAGTGAAATGTATCTTTGTTTCCATTTAACAACTGAAAGTGTTAATCACTCAGTCATGCTGACTCTTTGTGACTTCAGGAGCTGTAGCTCTCCAGGCTCCTCTATCCATGGGATTTCCCAGGCAAGAATACTGGAGTGGGTTGACATTCCCTTCTCCAGGGGATCTGGATCCCAGACCAGGGATCAAACCTGCATCTCCTGCATTACAGGCAGATTCTTTACCACCTGAGCCATCAGGGAAGCCCATTTAACAACTGCCCATTGTCAATTATCTATGGATTGCTTGCTTGTTTGAATGTTGATTGTTCTTAAACATTTCAGATGCTAATCCTTTGTCAGATACACGGTTTCCTAATATTTTCTCCCAGTCAGTGGTTTGGATTGTCATCCTCTTAACACAGTCTTACTCAGAGTAATATTTTTAATTTTGAGGAAGCGCAAATTATGTATTTTTCATTTTCTTGATTGCACTTGTGGTGCCTAGTCTAAAACCTATCTGCCTAACCCTATATTATGAAAATCCTTTCCTACATTTTTCCTCAAAATGTTATAGTTTTATATATAAACCCATGATCCATTTTTAGTTAATCTTTTATATTGTGTAAGAATAGGTCAAGGTTCATTTCTCTTAATACTCTTTTAGAACAGTTTGAGATTCACAGCAAAACTGAGAGGAAGGTACAGAGATTTCTCATATCATCCCTGTCCCCAAACACGCACAACCTCCACCCCTGTCAACATCCCCCACCAGCTGTTCCAACTGCTGAACTTACGATGACATGCCACAGTCACTCAAAATTCATAGTTTACAATACTGCTCATTCTTGATGTTGAGCATTCTATGAAAATAAACAACAAAAAAAGGGAAAGTCGCTCAGTCATGTCCAAATCCTTGTGACCCCATGGACTATATATACAGTCTATGGAATTCTCTAGGCCAGAATACTGGGGTGGGAAACCTTTCCCTTCTCCAGGGGATCTTCCCAACCCAGGGATCAAACCCAGGTCTCCTGCACTGCAGACAGATTCTTTACCAGCTGAGCTACAAGAAAAGCCCCAAAATACTGGAATGGGTAGCTTATCCCTTCTCCATTGGATCTTCCCAACTCAGGAATCAAATCGGGGTCTCCAGTATTGTAGGCAGATTCTTTGCCAACTGAGCTATTATGAGTTTGGACAAATGTCTAATAACATGCGTCAATCATTATGGTATAGTACAAAGTATTTTCATTGCCTTAAAAATTTTTACTGTCCTACCTGCTACCTCCCCTCATCCTCCACAACTCTTAGCAACTACTGATTTTTTTTTTTTTTTTTTACTGTCTATCATCATGTTGTTATTCGGTCACTCAGTTGTGAGACCTCATGGACTGCAGTACGCCAGGCCTCCCAGTCCTTCACCATCTCCCAGAGCTTGCTCAAACTCATGTCCAATGAGTCAGAGATGCCATCCAACCATCTCATCCTCTGCTTCCCTTCTCTTCCTGCCTTCAGTCTTTCCCAGCATCAGGATCTCTTCCAATGTTGTTGACTCTTGGGAGTTTCAGCATCACCATCACTCCTTCCAATGTATATTCAGGGTTGATTTCCTTTAGGGTTGATTGGCTGGATCTTCCTGATGTTCAAGGGACTCTCAAGAGTCTTCTCGAGCACCACAATTTGAAGGCATCAATTATTCCATGCTCAGTCTTTTTTATTGTCCAGCTCTCACATCCATACAAGACTACTGGAAAAACCATAGCTTTAACTATATGGACCTTTGTAGGCAAAGTAATGTCTCTGCTTTTTAATATGCTATCTATATTTGTCATTGCTTTTCTTCCAAGGAGCAAGCATCTTTTAATTTCACAGCTGCAGTCATTGTCCACAGTGATTTCTGGAGCCCTAGAAAATCAAAGCCTGTCACCATTTCCATTGTTTCCCCATCTGTCTGTCATGAATTTCCCCATCTATTGTGTCTATTATCATAGTTTTCCAGAATGTCATATCATTGAGTTAGACTGTATGCAACCTTTTCACAATGGCTTTTTGCACTTAATAATATGCATTTAAGGTTCCTTCATGCCTCGCCATGGCTTGATAGCTCATTTCTTTTTAGTGCTCAATATCACATTGTTTTGGTGTACCAAATTTATCCATTTACCGTCTCAGGGACATCTTTTTTTTTTTTTATCTTAAAATTCCATTTATTTCACTTTGCCTTCTCTGAGAGCAGAGACAGTGTTTCTTTTTTTTTTTTTATTAGTTTTGCTTTACAATGACATGATATCACCATGGGCTCCCCCTCCAGAACCCCCCTCTCTCCTCCCTCCCCCCGGGAAATCTCGTTGCACCAGCCCCAAGCATCAATCCTGGGCTGGCGATTGATTAGACATGTGATAATTAACATGTTTCAATGCCATTCTCCCATATCATCCCACCCTTGCCCTCATCCACAGAGTCCACAAGTCTATTCTATACATCTGCGTTCCTTTTGCTGTCTCGCATGCTGGGTTCTCCTTACCGTCTTTCTAAATTCCATATATATGTGTTAATATACTGTATTGTTGTTTTTGCTTCTGGCTTACTTCACTCTGGATAATGGGCTCCAGTTTCGTCCATCTGAGTAGAATTGCTTCAAATGAATTCTTTTTTAATGCTGAGTAATATTCCATTGTGTATATGTACCGCAGCTTTCTTATCCATTCGTCAGTTGATGAGTGCGCCGCCAGAGACCACCGCGCTGCACATTTGAGAAGACACGCCCAGCTGCAAGCAGAAAGAGCCCAGCGGCTGGGCCGGGGGAGGGGAGAAGCCACAGCCCCCAGTCGCTACGGGCGAAAGACCGAGAGCCTGAGCAGAGGGGGCGGGAAAAGCGTCAGGGACATCTTGCTTGCTTTCATGTTTTGGCAATTGCAAAGAAATCGTAAATAATGTTGCTATAAACATTTATATGCAGGTTTTTGTGTGGTGGTAAATTTTCAGTTCTTTTATATACATACCAAGGAACACAATTGCTAGATCATACAGTAAGCTATGGTTTTTCCAGTAGAAAAACTGTATATGGTTTTTCCATGTACAGAAATGTGAATTGGCCCATAAAGAAAGTTGAGCACTAAAGAACTGATGCTTTCAAACTGTGGTGCCGGAGAAGACTCTCAAGAGCCCCTTGGACAGCAAGGACATCAAAGCAGTCAATCCTAAAGGAAATCAACTTTGAATATTCACTGGAAGAACTGATGCTGAAGCTGAAGTTCCAATACTTTGGCCACCTGATGCAAAGAGCCAGCTCACTGGAAAAGAACTCTGATGCTCAGAAAGATTGAGGGCAGGAGAAAGGGATGACAGAGGATGAGATGGCTGGATGGCATCACCGACTCAATGGACGTGAGTTTGAGCAAGCTCTGGGAGTTGCTAATGGACAGGGAAGCCTGGCGAGCTGCAGTCCATGGTGTTGCAAAGAGTCAGACATTATTGAGCTACTGAACACAAAGAAGAAGATGTTTAGATTTATAAGAAACTGTCTAACTGTCTTTCAAAGTGTCTGTACCATTTTGCTTTCCCACCAGCAATGAGCAAGGATTCATACTGCTTTACATTCTTGCTATTAATAGCATTTAGTATTACAACTGTTCTGAATTTTGGCCATTCTAATAGGTATATGGTCAAGTTTCCACAGTGGCTCAGCAGTGAAGAATCTGCCTGCGATGCAGGAGATGCAGCAGAATCGGGTTCAATCCCTGGGTCAGGAAGATCCTCTGGAGGAAATGTCAACCCACTTCTTTATTCATGCTGGGTCCCAATGAGTCAGAAACAACTGATCACATATGCATTCACAACAGGTGTTTGGTAGTATCTCAGGAACATTTCGGAGAAGGCACTGGCACCCCACTCCAATACTCTTGCCTGGAAACTCCCACGGACAGAGGAGCCTGATAGGCTGCAGTCCATGGGGTCGCTAAGAGTCAGACACGACTGAGCAACTTCACTTTCCCTTTTCACTTTCATGCACTGGAGAAGGAAATGGCACCCCACTCCAGTGTTCTTGCCTGGAGAATCCCAGGGATGGGGGAGCCTGGTGGGCTGCCGTCTATGGGGTCGCACAGAGTCGGACACGACTGAAGCGACGCAGCAGCAGCAGCAGCAGCAGCAGGAACATTTTTGTTTATATTCCCATGATAACAAGTGATGTTGGGCATCTTTTTATGTGCTTATTTGCATCTGTATATCTTCTTTGATAAGCTGTCTCAAGGTCTTTGGCTCACTTTTAATTGGGTTGTTTGTTTTCTTATTGTTGAGTTTTAAGAGTTCTTTGCATAATTGGGTAACAGATGAGCACTGTGCAAATTGTGGACTCTCCCAGTTCGTGGCCTGTCTTCTAATTCACTTGACATTGACTTTCACAGAGCAGAAGTCTGTAATTTTAATGAACTTGCCTTATCAATTATTTCTTTCGTGGATCATGCCTTTACCATTGTATCTAAAAAGTTGTCACCATATCCAAGGTCATGTAGGTTTTCGTCTATGTCATCATTCAGTAGTGTTTTTAAAAGTAATTTACTTCTTCATTGAAGGGTAACTGCTTTAAACAATTTTGTTGTTTTCTGTTAAACTTCAACATGAATCAACCATAGGTATTTTGTATTTTACCAAAGTTCATTTTGTTGTTGTTGTTGTTATTTTATTTACATTATCGTGTTGGTTTTGCCATACATGGACATGAATCCGCCATGGGTATACATGTGTTCCCCTTCCAGAACCCCCCTCCCACCTCCTTCCCAATTCCCAAAGTTCATTTTTGTCTATGGATTCTCAATTGCTCTAGCATGATTTGTCAAAAAAGCTATCTT
Organism: Antilocapra americana; assembly: GCA_007570785.1. Lineage (NCBI taxonomy): Eukaryota > Metazoa > Chordata > Mammalia > Artiodactyla > Antilocapridae > Antilocapra > Antilocapra americana. Next base: position 30,123,041 of record ML663565.1, read on the forward strand.
TTCTCCAATGAATTGCTTTTGCAACTTTGTAAAATATTAGTCAGGCTGTTTGTGTGAGCCTATTTCTGGGCCTCTATTCTTTTTAATCCATTGATATATATATCCACGAATACTATATAATCTTTATTACTCTAGCTATATATTGTCTTAAATACCTGATAGGCTGATTCCTCTTCTTTATCTTTTATAAAATTATTCCACCTGTTTAAGATCCTATCCCTTTTTTTATATATAAATTTTAGAATATCGTATTTCTACAAAATGCCTGTATGTATTATTTCCTTGTATTCTCTCACTGGCTAAAATTTCTAGTGCTGTGCTAAATAAGAGTGGTAAGAACAGACATCCTTGCTTTGTGCTTAAAATTAAGAAGGAAACATTCTGTCTGTCTTTATTAAGCCTAATTCTAGCTATAGGATTTCTGTAGTGACTCTAAATCAAGTTGAGGAATTTCCCCTATATTACTAATTTTCTGAAAGATCTTATCACTGGTGAGTCCTGGATTTTGTCAAATTCTTTGTCTGAACTGAATTATGTCATCATGTGGCTTTTCCTTTAGATGGTTTATATTGATTTATTTTCAAATACTGAAACAGCCTTGCATCTTGGAATAATGCTTACTTGACCATATAATTATTTGTGACTAAATTCTAACAGTTATTTTCTTAAGGAATTATATACCTTTTCTATGAAAGATATCAGTCTACAGTTTCCTTCTTTTGTACTGTCTTTGTCTAGTTTTTGCTATAGTGGCAATACCAGCTAAAAAAATTAAATAGAAGTGATAGTTCTTTTTCTATTTTCTGGAAGAGACTATTTCAATTGGAATTAGTTATTTAAAAGTTTGGTATAATTCTCCAGTGAAACCATCTGGGATTAGATTTGCTTTTTTAAGAAATTTAAATTATTAATTCAATTATCTTAATATTTATAAGTCTGTTCTAGTTATCTATTCATATCTAATGAGTTTTGGTTGTTTGTATATTAAAGGAATTCACTTTTTGTCAAGTTTTATGTGTGGGGTTGTTTACACTATTTTCTCATTTATCTTTTTAAGGTCTTTCTGATATCAGTAATTTGTGTCCTTTTTGTTTTGTGTCAGTTTTACTGGAGATTTAACAACTTTATTGATCTTTTTAAAGCACTAGCTCTATATGTCATTGATTTCTATTATTTTTTCTGTTTTCAATAAATTTTACTGATTTTTGTTCTCATCTGTATTTCTTTACTTACATTTACTTTGGGGTTTATTTTGTTCTTATACTAGGTTCTTTGGTTTGGAGGGGTTAGATTACAGATTTGAGACTTTTAATATTTTCTAACACATATATTTAGTACTACAAATTTCCGTCTCCTTATTGATTCAGCTCAAAGTATATTTTAAAATTTCTCTTAAAATGTTCTCCTTTAGACAAAAGACCTGTAAATGGAAAACTGTAAGACACTAATGAAAGAAATCAAAGATGACATAAACAGATGGAGAGATATTCCATGTTCCTGGGTAGGAAGAATCAATATTGTGAAAATGACTATACTACCAAATGCAATTTACAGATTCAGTGCAATCCCTATCAAATTACCAATGACATTTTTCACAGAACTAGAACAAAAAATTTCACAATTCATGTGGAAACACAAAAGACCCCAAATAGCCAAAGCAGTCTTAAAAAAGAAGAATGGAGCTGGAGGAAAAAACCTTCCTGACTTCAGACTATACTACAAAGCTACAGTCATCAAGACAGTATGGTACTGGCACAAAGACAGAAATATAGATCAATGGAACAAGATAGAAAGCCCAGAGATAACCCATGCACCTATAGGTACCTTAATTTTTACAAATGAGGCAAGAATATATACGGTGGGGCAAAGATAGCCTCTTCAATAAGTGGTGCTGGGAAAACTGGACAGCTACATGCAAAAGGATGAAATTACAACACTACCTAATGCCATACACAAAGATAAACTCAAAATGGATTAAAGACCTAAATGTAAGAACAGAAACTATAAAACTCATAGAGGAGAACGTAGGTAGAACACTCGATTACATATATCAAAGCAAGGTCTTCTATGACCTACCTCAAAAAGTAGTGGAAATAAAAACAAAAATAAACAAGTGGGACCTAATTAAACTTAAAAGATTTTGCACAGCAAAGGAAACTACAAGTGAAAAGACAACCCTCAGAATGGGAGAAAATAATAGCAAAGGAAGCAACTGACAAAGAAAAAATATACAAGCACCTTATATATAACTCAATATTAGAAAAGCAAACAACCCAATCAAAAAGTGGGAAAGGGACCTGAAGAGACATTTCTTCAAAGAAGACATACAGAAGGCTGTATAACAAGCACAGGAGAAGATGCTCAACATCATTCATTATTAGAGAAATGCAAATCAAAACTACAATGAGATATGACCTCACACCCGTCAGAATGGCCATCATCAAAAAGTCTACAAACAATAAATGCTGGAGAGGGTGTGGAGAAAAGGGAACACTCTTGCTGGTGGGAATGCAAACTAATAGCAGCCACCATGGAAGATGGTCTGGTGATTCCTTAAAAAGCTAGGAATAAAACCACTATATGATCCAGCAGTCCCACTCCTAGGCATACACCCTGAGAAAACCAAAATTGAAAAAGACAGATGCACCCTGATGTTTGCCGCAGCATTATTGAAAATAGCTAGAACATGGAAGCAATCTAAATGTCTGTCAACAGATGAACAGATTAAGATGGTGCACATATATACAGTAGAATATTACTCAGTCATAAAAATGAACACATTGCAATCTGTTCTAATGGGATGGATGAATCTACAGCCATTATACAGAGTGAAGTGAGTCAGATAAAGAAATATAAATATCGTATACTGACACATACATATGGCATCTAAAAAGATGGCATTGATGAATTTATTTTCAGGGCAGCAATGGAGAACAGACATAGAGAACAAACCTATGAGGCCTGAGGGAGGAAAGGAGGGAGAAGGGGAGATTTATGGAGAAAGTGACACAGATATTCACAATACCATATGTAAAATGGATAACCAATGGAAATTTGCTGTATTACTCAGGGAACTCAAATAGGAACTCTGTGACAGGCTGAAGGGTGTGATGGGGAGGGAGATGGGAGGGATGCAGGGAGGGAGGGGACATGGGTGTACCTATGGCTGATTCTTGTTGATGTACGACAGAAAACTGCAAAATTCTGTAAAGCAATTGTCCTTCAATTAAAAAATTTAAAAAAGAAAAGATGCTCTCCTTTATCTATAAATTACTTAGAAATACACTGCTTAGTTTTTCAGGTATTTGGAAAGTTTCTTATTTCTATGTTATCAATTTCTAATATGATGCCAATCTATATATCTCATAAGATATTGTCAGCATTCAAAATACATGAAGAACCCAACAACAAAAGACAGATAAGCCAAGGGTGCTCAGGGCTGGTGCACTGGGATGACCCAGAGGGATGGAATCGTGATGGAGGTGGGAGGGGGGTTCTGGAAGGTGAACACATGTATACCCAGGCGGATTCATGTCAATGTATGGAAAACCAACATGATAATGTAAAAAAAAAATTAATAAAAAAAAGAAAATCTGGATAAAATTTAAAAAGAAAATAATGCTTTAAAAAAATAAAGAAAAAATAAAAATGGGCAAAAGACTTGGGTAAACAGTTTTCTAAAGATATACAAATGGATAACAAAGCACATGAAACAATGCTCAACATCATTAATCATAAGAGAAATCATCAAAACCACAATGAGATACCACTTCACACTAACAAGGCAGTAGCAGTGGTCGTGGTGGTGGTAGGAGAAACAGGAGGAGTAGGAGCAGACAAAAACAACTGTTGGTGAGGATACGGAAAAATGGAAATGTTGCATATTGCTATGTCAGGTGATGCAGCTGACATGGAAAGTATCTGGTAGTTCCTCAAGAAATTAAAACTAAAACTACCATATGACCCAGCAATTCCAACGCTAGGTATACACACTCTTGAGAATTAAAATCAGAATTGTGTTCAAACAAAAACTTGCACATGAATTTTCCTAGCAGCACTGTTCACATGAACTAAACATTAATCAAGAAATGAATGGATAAACAAAATATTATGTATCTAGAGAAAGGTAGATACGTCAACCATTTTTAAAAGAGAGTGAAGAACTGATATCTGCCACACCATGAATGAACCTTGACAATATTATGCTAAGTGAAAGAAGCCAGTCAAAAAACCATATTAATATATTATTTCATTTATATGAACTATCCAGAATAGTTCATATAAATGAACTATTTATATGATGGAGAAGGAACATGAAATGTTGGTTTTCTAGGGTTCAGGGAATGATGAAATAGGGGAGAACAGATAAATGATATGGGGTTTCTCTTTTGCAGCAACGAAAGCATTCTAAAATTGACTGTGGTAATAGTTACACCTATCTGTGAGTATATTATAAACTAGTGAACTGCACATTTTAAACTGGTGAATTGTATGGCAAATGAATTATATCTCCATACATCTGTTTTAAAAGGTGCATATGATTAAGATATAAAATATCATGTTGGGAAATAAATAATGATATCCTAAAAAAGGACACAAAGAAGGAAACCTAGAGAACACCCAACCATGTCATGCTTTAGGACATGCGTTCTCAAGCTGGTCTGCCTTCTCTCCAACTTTCAGTCTGGATGCTTGCTTCATATGTAAATGTCCAGGTATTTTACTTCTACTTGGCAGAAGGAATAGGAAAAAGAACTACTCTATCTTCCTGAAAGTAGAAAGCTCCTCTGTGTGCTATTTTAGGTTGATAAGTTTGTAGTAAAAGTGTCATGCAACAACAAATAATACAACATATATGTGTGATCATTAAGCATCAGCAGATTAAATATTTACCATTGAGCATTCAGTTCAGTTCACTCGGTCAGCTGTGTCTGACTCTTTGAGACTCCATGGACTGAAGCACGTCAGGACTCCCTGTACATCGCCAACTCCCGAAGTCCACCCAAACCCATGTCCATTGAGTCAGTGATGCCATCCAACCATTTCATCCTCTGTCAACCAACCCCTTTTCTGCCTGCCCTCAATCTTTCCCAGCATCAAGGTCTTTCCAAACGAATCAGCTCTTCGCATCAGGTGGCCAAAGTATTAGAGTTTCAGCTTCAACGTCAGTCCTTCCAATGAATATTCAGGACTGATTTCCCTTAGGATGGACTGGCTGGATCTTCTTGCAGTCCAAGGGACTCTCAAGAGTCTTCTCCATTGAAACATGTAAATTATCATATGTGAAATGAATCGCCAGCCCAGGTTTGATGCATGATACAGGGTGCTCAGGGCTGGTGCCCCGGGATGACCCAGAGGGATGGAATCAGGAGAGAGGTGGGATGGGGGTTCTGGAAGGGGAACACATGTATACCCATGGTGGATTTATGTCAATGTATGGCAAAACCAACACGATAATGTAAAGAAAATAATTAGTTAATTAATTATTTAGAAAAAGGACTCTTCTCCAACACCACAGTTCAAAAGCATCAATTCTTCAGCATTCAGCTTTTTTTGTAGTCCAACTCTCACATCCATACATGACTATGGGAAAAAACATAGCCTTGATTAGATGAATCCTTATTGGCAAATAATGTCTATGCTTTTTAAGATGCTGTCTAGGTTGAGCATTACTGTTAAGCATTAGATAGTGTCAATAAACTGATGGCAACATACAAATCTAATCTAGGTACCAGCTTCGCATAGTGGTAGAAAATAGATGAGAGTTCAAGTCCCTGCTCTTCCAATTATTTAAAGTGTCCACTGATCAGTATTTTTGAACTCTAACTGTAGGTCAAAGTTACCTGAAGAGTTATACAAAAGCAAAAATCCTGAGCTTTGGTAAATATTGATTTATAAAATAGGCATAGATTCCTTGAATCAAGAATTTTAAAAACTTTTTATGTGATTCTGATGGTCAGAGAGGCATTTTTTTAATTCATTTACTTTTTATTGAAGGATAATTACTTTACAAAATTTTGCCGTTTACTGTCAAACCTCAGTATGAATCAGCCATAGGTATACATATATCCCCTCCCTTTTGAAACTCCCTCCCATCTCCTTCCCCACCTCAACCCTCTAGGTCAATGAGTTTTGAGAAACACTCCTTTAAACTTATGACATACATAACTTAATCTAAACCAAGTTCTGAGCACGTTACAGCATTCTAAGGAAGGAAGAGTACCCATTTTCTGACCTGGGCCATGATTAGCTGCACTGCTTTATAAGTCTGTCACTAGTCATGATTCTGAGCCTTGTATTCTTCATGTCTAATCTGGAGGAAACTGTTCCTAATGCAGGGAGTTAATTAACCTAATGATGAGATTAGGTATCATATAACAAAGCACATTAGTCATTATAGGTGCATTATTTCCCATACTTTGTTCCTTAAATGTCTCTGTAAAATATCCTTATTATCACAACCTTAGAAATCTATAGCAGGTCAGGAAGCAACAGTTAGAACTAGACATGGAACAGACTGGTTCCAAACAGGAAAAGTAGTACATCAAAGCTGTATACTGTCACTCTGCTTATTTAACTTATATGCAGAGTACATCATGAGAAACGCTGGGCTGGATGAAGCACAAGCTGGAATCAAGATTGCGGGAGAAATATCAATAACCTCAGATATGCAGATGACACCACCCTTATGGCAGAAAGGGAAGAAGAACTAAAAAGCCTCTTGATGAAAGTGAAAGAAGACAGTGAAAAAGTTGGCTTAAAGATCAACAATCAGAAAACGAAGATCATGGCTTCTGGTCCCATTACTTCATGGCAAATAGATGGAGAAACAGTGGAAACAGTGTCAGACTTTATTTTCCTGGGCTCCAAAATCACTGCATATGGTGACTGCAGCCATGAAATTAAAAGATACTTACTCCTTGGGAAAAAAGTTATGACCAACCTAGACAGCATATTAAAAAGCAGAGACATTACTTTATCAACAAAGGTCCATCTAGTTAATGCTATGGTGTTTCCAGTAGTCATGTATGGGTGTGAGAGTTGGACTATAAAGAAAGCTGAGTGGCAAACAATTGCTGCTTTTGAACTGTGGTGTTGAAGAAGACTCTTGAGAGTCCCTTGGACTGCAAGGAGATCCAACCAATCTATCCTAGAAATCAGTCCTGGGTGTTCATTGGAAGGACTGATGTTTAAGCTGAAACTCCAATACTTTGGCCACCTGATGAGAAGAACTGACTCACTGGAAAAGACCCTAATGCTGGGAAAGACTGAGGGCAGGAGGAGAAGGGGATGACAGAGGATGAGATGGTTGGATGGCATCACCGACTCAATGCACATGAGTTTGAGTAAACTCCAGGAGTTGGTGATGGACAGGGAGGCCTGGCGTGCTGCAGTCCATGGGGTCGCAAAGAGTCGCACATGACTGAACTGAACTGAACTGAAAGTTTTATATAGTGATTTAAATGCTAGGAAAGAAAAAGATACATTAATCCAATCATCTGAACGCCATGTATAGTTTTTTGACTTCTTCTAGGCCCGGCTATTGGTACAATTGGTTTTAACATAAATACTGCAGAAGTTTGCCTCTTAAGTGAAAAAGTAGGCTTGTTTTTCCCATCATCAATTACTGGACTTTGCTTAATATTTCTACACTCTCCATCTCCCTTTCCCAAGATTGCTGCATATCACCCTTGTCCCAGGAGCTACTGAATTCAAAGGGCCAACATGTCATCCCCAGAATGTCTCTTCTTACAATCTAGAATCATTTTGCATTTAAAAGAGGTCTTACTGTATCTGTGAAATTGGGAATGTTTTTCCCCAAATTAGCAGCCTTTTAAGGTTTGTGGATCCCCAGTGAAAACATCCTGAGAGGTATCTCCATGTTGTCTATCCTTTTTTTTAACCTCCTGAAATTTGTTTCACATCCACTCAAGTGGGTTACACTACAGAACACATGGAACAGACATTTGGTGATTTGAATGATGCAACGCGAACCCCCAGACTTCCCTGTTTCATATAGATACATCGGTACTCATAGATTTGACATTTTGACTCAGTAAACACAGTGGTTACTAACATTCCCACTAATCGGATGGTTTGGTTGATTGCAGAAAAGCCAGCATTTCAGAGTTTTAGAAAGTTATTCTTCTGGTATAGTTAAACTGTAAAATATCACTTGACATGTCACATGAATTCATATCACATGAATTCTCTCATCTTGAGACAATTAGACCAGGGGAAGCATGACTAGATTCTAAAGTGTAACATTTGAGATTACACTGTACATTAAACCAGAAGTTGAAATAATTCATTAAACCCATTATAGGAGCTCCAAAGACAAAACCCTGCAGTCTGCAATAAACAGATGTCATATAAAATGACAAAAGAAAATACCATGCCTGAAGGAAATCAATTACATTTTCTATTTATAAGAACAATTGGAATAACTAAGTCACATTGTGAAAGTAAGATAGTAAAATGGTTTGTTTTAATAAGCTACTGCCAAGGTATTTTAGGAAAAGAATATTTTGCAACAACAGAGCTGAGTCATCCTTAAATGCAGATTATATTTTCTAAACAGATACATTTGGTCAGGGTCTGGGTTTAATTTTTGGCCAGCTTTTAAATGCTTTCTTACAAAAGAACTATTTTTAACTGAGTCATGATATTCTTTTCATTTTCAGAAGTAGTTTTGTGCCTTTCGGGGTTTGGGGAGGCTGAAAATAGACGAATGAGATAGTAACAAAAGCATGGAGCAGAACAAAGACGTGCTTTTAGAGCAGTGATTTAGGGTTTCTGGATTTCTGTACCTTGAAAAAGTCTAAGCCTTTTCATTTTCTTTAATCTAAACAGAAGCCAAATGGACTCTCAACTATGCCAATCTAAACTAACTTCTTATTTTCCTCCTAGAAAGTACTATTAACTTTCCCCTGAGAAAGACAGGTTACAGAAGAGCCAGATAAATAAGTCTCCATTTAGAGGACCCTAAGGGTACACACCGTGAGCACAAAAATCAATGTGAGCCCCTTTGACAGCTGAAATTAGATGCCTCATAATGTTTTGCCAGCTTCATAGAGCGTTGTGTATTTGCAAAGTACCCTCTCTGCTTTTGTGCTCCTTTCTCTTGCTTAGCCTTTCTCGTTAAAAATACAATTCTGCCCTTTTGCTAACATTTCCTAGGCTTAGGTGTTTTCTTTTAACACCTAGCCACAAAAACCTTAGTTGGTAGCACCAGCACTGCTGAAAGTAAATTAACCTGGATGAATATGCACCTTGGGATTATTCAATAGCATAGTATCACTGGTAATCTTTATTTTGACGTTTGGCCTTCTTTTCTTCTCATGTCCCATGGCATCTAGATAGACTACAGAAAGTTGCCTGGGAGGAAAAAGAAATGCACTGTTTTATTTTGCAGTATCTGACATTCTCATGTCTAAAGATGGAGAATGGAACTGTGAGGCACAGGGCTAAAGTTTGGAGGGAGAGACAGGAAGCTAGTTAGCTAGGTCAAACCATGCTTCCCAGACAGGGACAAAGGAAAACTACAGTAGTAAAATGTCATCGTTTTTTAAACACATACACAAATCTGCTACAGAAAGAAATAGCTGAAATGCTAACTGTATTTTGCTAAACTTTTCATACTTGATTCTGAAAACTGACCTTATTTTTAAGAAAGAAGAATTAAGAAGAAAATGATTCATTTGAGGCAGTATTTATTCTATTATTACAATGGCCTGGCCTACACTCATTTAAAATTCAACTCTGAATGTCCAGTTCATTAACTTGTTCAATGCCCAATGCCCAATTAATGCCCAGTTTACTTTAACTTGCTCTACTCTGTCCTTGTTGTCATGTAACATAACTATATCAATTATGTATTTATGATTAATATTAGTTGCAGATTTCCCTGTATTTAAGTATAAGATCTATGAGGACAAAAGTGTTTGTTCTATTCATTGGTGTATCCCAAGAGTGTAGAGTAATGCCTCACAAAACATATTTGGTGAATGGATGAATGAATAGTACTATGAAAGACGTTAATCAGGGTCTTTGACCTGCTATCTAGAAATCAGCCCGTGAGAAGTCGACCTAGTTTTTAGCATTGGCTCTAACATTTAATCTCTTTATTAACTATTGACTATAATTTACCTGCCTCCATTCTATAAACATAAACTCTACAGTTTGAAACTACTGCATTTTTTCCCAATCTCACAGGAATGTGCAATAAAACCAGAAACAGACTTAGGACACAGAGCATTATATGCATACTTTCTGTGGCAACACAGTGAATAAATACTTCCAGTCTTTATCCTCCACAAACCTCCATTCTTTAAACAAACAACAGATAAGAAAAAGGAGAAAAAACAGCAAGCTACATCATTTGCTCTGGCTTAATGGACCAGTAGAATCAAATATTAAAATGCTAAGAAAAATATGAAATAATAACCCCGCAGAACTCAAGAGAGCTTGTGTTTCACTGCTGAAGTTCTGAACTTCAATACAGAGGAATACTAAACTCTTATTTAGAAAATGAGTCTTCGTGACATTTCAGTGAGTTGTCACATCTATAACCTCTGGTTTTGACTGTGCTAGAGGATGGTGCCTTTCCTGGGAGGCGGGTTACACCTCTGTGAGTGGTTAAAAAGGAAGGGCGAGCTTTCTGCGCACGGCACCACTATTCACTGAAGAAGGTTATTTTCGTGCTAAATCATCTGCACAAAACCATATGGTTAGAAGAAAATAGATTGCTAGCCAGTATAGAGCATCTCCAGAGGGCACTAGCCTGGCATTAGATGCCTGCTGATTTGTTTGCTATTTGAATAGATGCCTTCTTTTTTCTTGGCTCATGGAAAGAAATTGTGATTTGGGGCAATAATTCCACTCGAAAAGACAGAACAGAATGTCTAAAGTTAGAAATACTTCCCAGTATTTCACATATATTTCTATGTAGACTGAATGTTGATCTTTAGGAATCTACACCTTGGTAGAGGATAACACACTCGCATACAAAACCACAGTGTAATTATAAAGCAACAAATGCCATATAAAAATTTCCTTGTTTTGATAAAAATTAAAAAAAAAATTAGTGAAAGCATATATCTTGGATTTACAGCCTTCAGAACTGAAGAAGATAAAATTGGTTTTTTAAGCTCTGTAGCCTGGGACACTTGGTTATGACATACCTAAAAATATGATAAAATACATAAAAATCCAAAACACTTTCTCTTCTGGAATTAATTAATGAAGATAAACCAAACTGATGGAAGACAGGTGATTACTCCTCCTGTAAAGATAGCAATAATCAGAGGGCATTACCTCTGTGGGAGAAAGCCTTCATTTTGGTACAAAGAAAAATATTAAGGGTACAAGAATCATAAATACAAAAGAACTAATGTTTGCAATTTACTTTTACCAACATCATTTTGTTTAATGTTATGAACCCTGTGAAGTGGATTTGTATCAATAGATTTCAGTCTGTAGGTTGGCATGCCTGGCACACACAGCTGGGATTTGAACCTGACCCCCTAACTTGAAATCCTATTCTCTCACAATGTCACCTCTATGTGCCAGTTCCATTTGGGCTGAATTTCTTTTGTGTTAATATCCTTTAGCTAAGAAAATTCAATTTCTTTAACCTTGGTAAAGACCTTGTTCCTTGTAAGCAATGGAAATACTAGGAATCTGTGGTGTAACAGGGAAGTTCGTTTTTATTTCTAACAATTTTAAATAAATAATGTTGTTTATAATGACAATTAAGTTCCTCAAAACACTTAAGATCACTCAGCCTTGTTGGTTGTTATGTGTGTCTTAAAATCAAATGGCAAATGTATTATTCATTATTTCAGAATGCCTGACATATATAATACAGACATAACTCAGTTATCTAAGCAGAACCCAGATACTCTCAGCATGATTACTGTTAAATTTATTGTTATGAAGGTAAAATGGACTCAATGCAATTATTTCTATTTTCTATACTATTGTATATTAAGAATTGATACTTAGGATGAGAGAATTGCAGACTTTCTAACTTCAAATAGCAAGCTTTATTTACAAGTCAAAAAAATAGAGGTATGAGTTTTCATTAAATTTCTGACCAAAAACATTGAGACTAATAGCACTTTGTATTGTTTTATGTCATTTATAACTTTCTACTTTCATTATAGTTTTACACATATGTGTTTCACTCTCCGCTGATTTGTAAGTTCTTAGATAGGGATTCATGTCTAATTCACCACTGAGATCTCACTTTATCTTGTCAGTTTTCAATACATATTTCATTCATGAATGAACTAATTAAAAGCAAAATAATTTCTTTGTATCACTCAGTTATTAAAAATGTGAATCAGAATGGTCCACTAGATGAACCTAGAACCTATTACACAGAGTGAAGTGAGTCAGAAAGAGAAAGATAAATACCGTATTCTAATTTACAATTGGATTCATGTCACACGCTAGTAAAGTGATGCTCAAAATTCTCCAAGCCAGGCTTCAGCAATATGTGAACCGTGAACTTCCAGATGTTCAAGCTGGCTTTAGAAAAGGCAGAGGAAGCAGAGATCAAATTGCCAACATCCGCTTGATCATTGAAAGAGCAAGAAAGTTCCAGAAAAACATCTATTTCTGCCTTATTGACTATACCAAAAGCCTTTGGCTGTGTGGATCACAATAAACTATGGAAAATTCTTAAGGAGATGGGAATACCAGACCATCTGACCTGTCTCTTGAGAGACCTGTATGCAGGTCAGGAAGCAACAGTTAGAACTGGACATGGAACAACAGACTGGTTCCAAATAGGAAAAGGAGTACGTCAAGGCTGTATATTGTCACCCTGCTTATTTAACTTTTATGCAGAGTACATCATGAGAAACGCTGGGCTGGAAGAAGCACAAGCTGGAATCAAGATTGTCGGGAGAAATATCAATAACCTCACATATGCAGACAACACCACCTTTATGGCATAAAGTGAAGAGGAACTAAAAAGCCTCTTGATGAAAGTGAAAGAGGAGAGTGAAAAGGTTGGCTTAAAGCTCAACAATCAGAAAACTAAGATCATGGCACCTGGTCCCATCACTTCATGGGAAATAGATGGGGAAACATTGGAAACAGTGTCAGATTTTATTTTTTTGGGCTCCAAAATCACTGCAGATGGTGACTGCAGCCATGAAATTAAAAGATGCTTGCTCCTTGGAAAGCAGGTTATGTCCAACCTAGATAGCATATTAAAAACCAGAGACATTACTCCGCCAACAAAAGTCTGTCTAGTCAAGGCTATGGTTTTTCCAGTAGTCATGTATGGATGTGAGAGTTGGACTGTGAAGAAAGGTGAGCACCAAAGAATTGATGCTTTTGAAGTGTGGTGTTGGAGAAGACTCTTGAGAGTCCCTTGGACTATAAGGAGATCCAACAAGTCCATCCTAAAGGAAATCAGTCCTGGGTGTTATTCGAAGGACTAATGTTGAAGCTGAAATTCCAATACTTTGGCCATCTGATGAGAAGAGCTGACTTATTGGAAAAGACCCTAATGCTGGGAAGGATTGGGGGCAGGAGGAGAAGGGGAAGACAGAGGATGAGTTGGCTGGATGGCATCACTAACTCGATGGACATGGGTTTGGGCAGATTCAGGGAGTTGGTGATGGACAGGGAGGCCTGGTGTGCTGCAGTTCGTGGGGTCGCAAAGAGTCGGACATGACTGAGCGACTGAACTGAACTGAACTGAATGCATATATACCATCTAGAAGGATGGTACTGAAGAACTTATTTACAGGGCAGCAACAGAGAAACAGACATACAGAACAGACTTATGGACATGGGGAGACGGGAGGAGAGGGTAAGATGTATGGAAAGAGTAACATGGAAACTTACATTACCACATGTAAAATAGATAGCCAATGGGAATTTTCTATATGGCTCAGGAAACTCAAACAGGGCTCTGTACCAACCTGGAGGGGTTGGATGGGTAGGGAAATGGGAGGGAGGTTCAGAAGAGAGGGGATATATGTATACCTATGGCTGATTCATACTGAGGTTTGACAGAAAACGGCAACATTTTGTAAAGTAATTATCCTTCAATAAAAAAAATTTTAAATGATCCACTAAGTAATGATTTTATATCAAAGAAAATGCATACATCAAAATAAGAGTATTTATATCTCAGTCAGATTCTAAACAAATGAAGTACTACCATATGGAAGAGTCCTTTCATCTGTGTTAAACAGATTTTTATATTAATTTATAAATGGTATTGATCAAATTTTCATGGCACAAAAAAGTTTTCTTTCTTAAAATTTCTGCATTTGCTCTGTGGCTTAAGGAATCAAAGTCCATTAGTTTAGCTTATTTATACCATCACCTTGGCACATGGAACTCCCCTGGGATATCTGGAAAATAATCATTCTCTCCTGCTGTTTCAATTAGCACTCTAGAACACTCATGATCTTTACTAGAAACTATCTTTGAAACCGTAACATTCTTCAGCTTGAAATATATTTTTTGACAGTTCTGAGGCAGAATGTTTAGGATTTTTTATTAAGGGACTCACATGGGGATGAAAATTGCAAGCTGAGGGAGACGTGGGCCAAGATGCTCAGAGAAAGTGATCACCAGTTCCTCCTGCCGTTTTAGCAAAATAACAGAGCCTATACACTAGGGAAGAGCTGACCTTAAAATGCTAGGAATGCACATGACCAGCTCTCCAAATGAGAGGGCCTTTGATTCCTAAGCCTCATCAGTTAGGGTTACAGGACCTATTTTCTCACTCTGCCACCCCTTGAGTTGAGACAGTATGAACATTTCTTTAATCTTTCCCCACTTGATTATGGGACTTCAGTCCCCTGTTAACAAGGTGTATCGAGCCTCTTCTCTATGGAGAGCCTGTGCTATTGTACTGTGTATCAGCACAAAAGAAAGGGGGAAATTATCCCTGCCTTTGAAGATCTCCAAGTATGGAGAACCTAGGTAAGATGTTAATGCCTACACCATTCATTCTTCTATTGGACCATAAGAAGAGAGACAGAAATGAACAGGGATGTAAGTGCTGCCAAAGCCGTTTCTTCTGATTTGGGCATACTGTAATGAGAAAGACACAAGGGATAAAATAAGAATCCTCAGCTCACATAAATTGGTCCAATTTTTAGGCAAGAAACCCACATGAATTTGAAAATACACGCCATTTACTGAAAGGTGACCTTATTAAGAAAATTAGCAACTACATGCTGTAAAGGCATGAAATGTGTGATAAAATGGTTCTAAAAATATCTTAGCGCAACCTTCACATTCTCAGGCAGAGGTGACTTGATTAACGAAGGTGAAATCAAGCTTTATTAAGGTCTATTAAAATCCCATTTCTTTTAAATACACCATTGTTTTAAAGTAAAGATTTATAAGAACTCTCATCAAAATATTTTATTTTCCACTAAAAGGTTGTTCGGGATTGTGTATGTGTGCTGTGTGTGTGTTTTTTGCTGTTTCCTGTAGGTTCATCTATTGGGCAAGTACAGTGTTTTGATAAACAGATAAAAACAATGTATGACAACTCACTGAGAGAAAGAAGCCAATTTCTAGTCGTTCTGTGATAACTTTAACCTCTCCTCGTATCTTTTCCCTTGCAATGTTCTTTATGATCGATAAGTAAGTTTCTCAGTGTTCCTGAGATTGATTGTTTTCATCACAGGCAAGAAATTTATTCCACCTAAGTCCATTGAGTGCTATCCTAACAGTTTTGCCCTATCTCTATCTCTCTCTCCTTCAGGAAGCACTTTAGGTAAAAGGAGAAAAAACTACACTAAAGGCAATTAGGAACTGTGATAGGTAATACTTTGCCAAATATTGACCTCTGGAAAGTAGGCATGTACTTAAATTTGAGTTTCCAGCTACAGAGAGCAAAGACCTTTTACATAAGTGAAAGGTCAATACTTAAGCTGTTGCATGTATAGAGTATCAAATCGTTAACCAACGCATGCTGTTAACACTGATTATTAACAGGCTATACTTTCACAGACCTCTGTATTACTGAGGAAAAAGAAATCTTGAACTTTTGTTCTTTCTCTGTGGAACTATGAGGGGGTAGAGAAACAATGACTCCCCACTGACAAGATATTTCTTCTTAATATTCTACAATAATGTTCCCTGGACACTTTATTCTGAAACATTCAGCTACTACAAACAAAGAGAGCTGGGAGTCAGAGCAGATCAGGGAGTTGTCCTTTGTTGAGGAAGGGAATGGGTGGTAATTGGATTAGGCAGTCTTGACAGCCAGTTCTGAAACATAAGATAATTTCAGAAAAGAATCACCAAAAGTAAAAACGGGGAAAACATTATAGGTTCTATAGATGATATTAATGAAAGTTTCATTACTTTGAAGCCAAAGTTAACTACTTTTATAAAATATAATATAATCACTTTTAAGAAAAGCACACACAAATTTATTTTAAGATACTTTATGCAGGAGTTGGGAGATTCATATCGTCAAAGCTATGGCTTTTCCAGGAGTCATGCACAGATGTGAGAGTTGGACCATAAAGAAGGTTGAGCACAGAAGAACTGATGCTTTCAAACTGTGGTGCTGGAGAAGACTCTTGAGAGTCCTCTGGACAGCAAGGAGATCAAACCAGACAGTCCTAAGGAAATCAACCCTGAATGTTCATTGGAAGGACTGAAGCTGAAGCTCCAATAGTTTGGCCACCAGATGAGAGGAGTCAACTCATTGGAAGAGATCCTGATGCTGGGAAAGACTGAAAGCAGGTGGAGAAGGGGACCACAGAGGATGAGATGGCTAGATGGCATCACCGACTGAATGGAGATGATTTTGTCTATTCACAAAACCTGGGAGATAGTAAAAGACAGGGAAGTCTGGCATGCTGCAGTCAATGGGGTTGCAAAGAGTTGGACATGACTTAGTGACCGAATGACATATACATGGTGGCTCAGATGGTAAACAATCTGCCTGCAATGGGGGAGACCTGGGTTTGACCCTGGGTTGGGAAGATCCCTTGGAAAAGGGAAAGGCTACCCGCTTTAGTATTCTTGCCTGGAGAATGCCATGGACAGAGGAGCCTGGTGGGCTACAGTCTAGGGGGTAGCAAAGAGTTGGACACGACTGATCGACTAATACTTTTTTATGCATACATAGGCTTGGAGACTGACATAGGTGTTAAACAAGGTCCATTGGATTTTCTTCTGAAAGAAAGGAATATATTTTATTTCTTGAATTTGAGTATCCATAATCATTTATGCAAGCTAGCTTATTGTAAGTACGTATTCTGGGTTTTAGGCACATAGAAACTTGAGGAAAATGTGGTCTTTGATCCAAGGAGCATACAGGCTGGAAGAGGAGTTATAAGATATATGCATATCCCTTTTTGTTTGTGTCTTGTTGTTTAGTCACTAAGTCATGTCCCCCCATATTGCTAAGTCTGTGACCCCATGGACTGCAGCGCACTGGGTTCCTCTGTTTGTGGGGTTTCCCAGGCTAGAATACTGGAGTTGATTGCCATTTCCTCCTCCAGAAGAGAGCCTTGACGTTTGGGCAAAATTTAGAAGAGATGAATTGGCAGGAAGGGCTTTGGACAGAGAGTGAACAGCATTAACAAGAACCCAGAGGAGTGAGAATGTGGGGATCCTGTGAGAGTGAATAACACAGCCTGACTGGAGAACAGAATACGGGGAAAAGAAGACGGAAAAGGCAGCTTGACAAAATTCATCCATGTTGTTGAATGCCAACCTGAAAATCTGGACTTTATTCTTCAAGCAATAGACGAGGATGAGAACTATACTATATATTGCATGAATTTTTATAGCTTCCAAAACCTGTTCTTCTGCTGTATCATTAAATTTCCCCATTGGCCCCAGAAGGTAAGCAATTTATATACAAGAGTCTATAAATGGGATTCAAATTAATTCTTATTCCACAGCTCTTTCCTCTACATGGTCATGAACAACTTTGAAAATCTCATCAAAGCTATAAACTTCTTCCCAGAAAAATGCATATGCAAAATATACATATATAAAGTTTTTCTTAAACTTTCAGGGTCTTCACTGATTCTCATTTTCATTCCCTGTTAGAAACTCTTTCACTATCCAAAGACATCACCGAGTATAAGAATGCATTTTCTTCTATGATCCAATAATACTTCATACTGAGAAGCAATCAGAGAATTCTAAGGAAATTACTGAAAAGATCATTATTTTTTCTTAAAACAGAAATATGAAGGGAGTATGTATATTACATGATTAACTAAAACAATATAATAATTCTACCCAAAAGTTTGAAATGTTCTTTTTATAAAATAAAAACAATATCTTGATCTAAATCCATACCAACCCACAAACACTTCAGACCCTTGCATATTTTAATTAAATTTTGTTTATTTGTCTTAATATTTTATCTAGAGCACCATTGTTTCACATTTTCCAATATCTTTCAATTTAAATATCAACATTTGCATCAATGAGAATTCTCATGTCTCAGCTACTTAGAGGACAAAGCTTTAGGGACAAAATATGTAAATCTTGAGTTCCAAATCAATACTTACTAGCTGTCTGAAACGGGACAAACCACACCTCCAATAAGCCCATAAAAATCTCTAAGATTACTCTTTAAAGTGGGGATAATAATTACCCTCTACCTTAAAAAGTTACTATATCTAGAAATTTTCTAAATGATAGAAACAGTATCTACTGCATGATTCAATAACCATGTTAAAAAACCTACTTGTCTAATGGCATTAAATTTAGGAAGCAGAGAAGTCATTTTAAGAAGGAAAGAGTTCAAAATAAGAAGCTCCCAGTATCGTGAAAGAGAAAGACAAACAGTACAAGTCATTTAATAAAGACATACATAAAACACTATATATTTAAAACAAGTTATAAAGACACATAAACAGTACAAGTTGTATATAAAGACACCTATAAAGTGCTAGAAGAACACAGACACGGATGAAGCGTTGATGACCTAGAGGCCTGAAGAGGTCTGATGAAGAGGTGATGGTTGAGTGGAGTCTCCGGAGGAGTTCCCTATTAACAGCTAATAATAGCAAGGCTTATCATTAAAGGGATTCTCAATATAAAACAGCAACTTCCCATTCTCTTATAACATATTAGCCCACACATATTAGCACTGTGCTTAAGCTTCAGAATAAAAATCTTTCAAAATAGGAATAATGTATCTTAAATGCTATTAATACCTACTAGTCCATACATATGGTGGTACATGTACAATACCTTTTCAGTTATATAGAGAAAACTTGCACGTGTTTGAAATTCAGGTGTCAGAAAAAATAGACCATATAAGTGATGCTTACAAAACAACGAATGTGAATTTTCAAGAGTTCAAGTTTCCATTATTCCTAATACAAGGGAATAGTCAACAGCTCTTGGCAGTCATTAACTCGTATTAATTTCTTTTCACTAAAATTTTTTCACTTAATTTTTTTCAGATTTTTAATTATTTTGGCAACTTTTTCTCTTTTATTTATCATGAAGTGATTGTATTATTTTAGCACACTAAAGAAAATGTGTATATACTCTATTAGAATAGAAAAGTAAATACATGTATTCTCACATCTTGTTATTTCTATAGAGTAGAAAGCACTTGAATCTTCATAAGCTAAAATCTTTGCTGTACTTTCCTGAATCAAAATATTTGTCAGTTTCTGCAGATAAGGTATGTTGGTAGCTATCACATTGGCGGGAGGTGACAGGACAGATGGAGTGACTAGAGGCAGACCCAGGTGTGAGCTGGGGCTTCTCCTGTGCTCAGTGGCTGTTTACTGTTCTATCAGCAGCGGGGTCAGGTGCCAAGATGCTGGAGCTGAAGCCCTGAGGGTCAGGCTTTAGGCCAGGCTGACCAAGAAAAAGAGAGAGAGAACCCAAATAAACAAAAGAAGAACGAGGAGAAAATACAACCAATATCACAGAGACACAAAAGGATCACAATAGAATACTATAGTTCTATGCCAAAAAACTGCACACAACTTAGAAGAAACAGATAAATGTCTAGAAACATACAATCTCCTAAGACTGAATCAGGAAGAAACAGATAATCTGAACAGATTGATCACTAGCAGTGAAATCGAATTAGTAATAAAAAATTTCCCAGCAAACAGAAGTCCAGGATGGAACAGCTTCAAAGAAGGAATTCTATCAAACATGTATAAAAAAGAACTAGTACCTATCCCTTCCAAACTATTCCAAAAAATTGTGAGGAGGATAGACTCTCAAATTTATTCTGAGACCACAATTGCCATGATACCAAAACCTAACAAAGACACTACAAAAAAATAAAATTATAGACCAGTATCTTTGATGAAGATAGATGCAAAAAAACCCTCAATAAAATATTAGTAAACCAAATTCAACAATATATTAAAAGGATCATATATCCTGATCAAGTGGGATTTATTCCAGGGATGCAAGGATGGTTAAATATCCACAAACCAATCAATATTATATACCACATTAACAAAACAGGATAAAAATCACATGATCATCTCAAAAGATGCAGAGAAAGTATCCAACAAAATTTAACGTCCATTCATAAAAAAAGCTCACATCCAAGCTGGTATACAGGGAGTAAATCTCAACACAGTTCAGTTCAGCTCATTTCAGATGCTCAGTTGTATCTGACTCTTTGCAACTCCATGCAGTGCAGCATGCCAGACTTTCTTGTCCATCACCAACTCCTGGAGCTTGCTCAAACTCATGCCCATGGAGCTGGTCATCCAACCATCTCATCCTTTGTTGTCCCCTTCTCCTCCTGCCTTCAATCTTTCCTAGAATCAGGGTCTTTCCCAATGAGTCAGTTCTTTGCATCAGGTGGCCAATGTATTGGAGCTTCAGTGAATATTCAGGACTGATTTCCTTTAGGATTGACTGGTTTGATCTCCTTGCAGTCCAAAGGACTCTCAAGAGTCTTCTCCAGCACCACGGTTCAAAAACATCAATTCTTCAGCACTCAGCCTTCTTTATGGTCCAACACATCTGTACATGACCACTGGAAAAACCATAGCTTTGACTAGATGGACCTTTGTCAGCAAAGAAATGTCTCTGCTTTTTAATCTGCGGTCTAGGTTGGTCACAGCTTTTCTTCTAAGGAGCAGGCGGCTTTTCATTTCACGGCTGCAGTAAAGGTCACTTATGACAACCCCACAGCTTACATCACACTCAGTGATGAAAAGCTGGAAAATTCTCCTCTAAAACCAGTAACAAGCCAAGGATGCCCATTTTCACAACTTCTATTTAGCACCCCAATGGACAGCCTAGCCACAGTAATCAGAGAAGAAAAAGAAATAAAAGAATCAACATTGGAAGGAAAGAAATAAAACTGTTACTATTTACAGATGACATGATACTAAATACAGAAAACTCTAAAGTCTTCATCAAAAATCTACTAGAACTAAGACATAAATTCAACAAAGTTTGTAGATACAGGGTTAATATGGAAAAATATATTGATATAATAAATTCAACAAAGTTTGTAGATACAGGGTTAATATGGAAAAATATATTGATATAATAAATATATATATATATATATATATATATATATATAATTGATATAATAAACCATCAGAAAGAAAAAGCAAGTAAATAAAATCACATCAAAAAGAATAAAATAGCTAGGAATAAATTTATATAAGGAGTTGAAAGACCTATACATTGAAAACTGTAAAACACTGACAAAGTAAATTAAAGATGATAGAAAGAAATGGAAAGATACTTAATGTTCATGGATTGGAAGAACCCATATTTTTTAAATGGCCAGGCTTCCATGGTGGCTAGATGGTAAAGAATCTGCCTGCAATGCTGGAGACCTGGGTTCAAACCCTGGGTTGGGAAGATCCCCTGGAGAAAGGAATAGGTACCCACTCCAGTACTTTTGCCAGAATATTCCTTGGACAGAGGAGCGTGGTGAGCAACAGTCCATGGGTTTCAAGGGATTGGACACAACCAAGTGACTGACACCTTTACCCAAAGAAACCTACAGATTTAATGCAATTCTCATCAAAATAACCATGATCTTTTTCACAAAATCAGAACAACTAATCCTAAAATTTACACAGAACCACAAAAACCCTGAATTCAGGAAACAATCCTGATAAAAATTTAACAAGGCTGGAGGCATAACCCTCCCAGACTTCAGGCCATTCCACAAAACTATAGTGATCAAGACAGTATGGTACTGGTACAAAAAGGGACACATAGATCAATGGAACAGAATAGAGAACCCAAAATTAAACTCATAATAATTCTTCAAATAAATAATAAATATCTGAATACTTATTTTTAATAACAATTTATTAAAAAACTAAATTTAAGCCTGGAAACCATAAGCTCCTAGAAGAAAACGTAGACAGAACATATTTGATGTAAACTCTAGCAATATTTTCTTAGACATGTCTCCCAAGACAAAGGAAACAAAAGCTAAAAGAAACAAATAGGACTATTTAAACTTAAAACTTTTTCATAGCAAAGGAAACCATGGGTAAAATGAAAATGCAGCCTCCTGAGTGGAAGAAATGTTTGCAAGTGATATGACTGATAAGGGATTAATATTCAAAATATATATGTAAAGCTCATACAACTCAGTATCAAAAAAACAAACAATCCAATTAAAAAATGGACAGGAGAACTGAATGAACATTTTTCCAAAGGAGACATACAGATGGCTAACAGGTACATGAAAATATGCTCAATGCCAATAATTATTAGAGAAATGCAACTCAAAACTACAACAGAATATCTAAACTCACATATGTCAGAATGGCTATCATCAAAAATACCACAAATAACAGAAGTTGTGGAGGAAGTCAAGGAAAAGGGAACTCTTTTACGCTGTTGGTGAGAATGTAAATGGGGGCAGCCACTGTGGAAAACAGTATGGAGGTGCTGCAAAAAAAGAACTAAAAGCAGAACTATTATATGATCCAGTGATTCTACTCCTGGATATTTATCTGAAGAAAATTAAAACACTCATTGGAAAAGACACATGCATCCTGATGTTCATACATACATCCTAATTGTTCAACAGCACAATTTTTACAATAGCCAAGATATGGAAGTAAACTGAATTTCCTTTAACAAATTATTGGATAAAGAAGAAGCATGGTCTATAAATACACAACAGATTATTACTCAACTATAAAAAAATGAAATGTTAATATTTGCAACAACATGGATGGACCTGGAGGATGTTATCCTTAGAGAAGTCAGTCAAAGACAAATACTATAGGTGGCATCTAAAAAATAAAACAAATCAATGAATACAACAAAACAGAAACATAATCAAGATACAGAAAGCAAATTAGTGGTTACCATTGAGGAGAGGGAAGAAGGAAGGAGCAAGACAGGCAAACAGGATTGAGAGTTGTAGATTATGCTGTATAAAGTAAATAAGGATATATCGTACAGCACAGGGAAACAGTCAACGTAGTAACTCTAAATGAATATTATCTATAAAAATGTGCAGATCACTATGCTGTACGCCGTAACTAATATCATAATAAACTGCACTTACAAAAATTATACAGGGTCCACACCACATTATGCTTCTCCTGCTCACTCAGTGATATTTAATTTCCTGAATGTGGTATTAAATTTTGATTTCAAACAGATAAGCAACATAGTAATATCCATGAGATAGTAAGTCTCTCTTGTATGGTTCTTCAGTCACTAAGTGGTGTCCGGCCCTTTGAGATCCCATGGACTGTGGCACACCAGGCTTCCCTGTCCTTCATTTTATTTAGAGTTTGCTCAGATTCATGTCCGTTGAGTCAGTGATGCTATCTATCCATCTCATCCTATGCCACCCGCTTCTCCTTTTGCCTTCAATCTTTGCAGGCATCAGGGTTTTTCTCACTAGTCAACTCTTGTCTATTTTGAGTAACAACAACAATATTTGTGGACTTTGTAACCTGAAATCCACACCTTATTCTTCACTGTGAAGTCTCCCTCTTTAAATAACCTGTTTTGATTATTTAAATCTAAATGTCAATTGTGATATCTCATCTGATTTTATGTTTATAAACAAAATAACATAATCTAAACCAAAACATTTAAGATTGTAAAATGTTCACTCATTACATTAAAGACAAATTAGCTACTGCAGATCATATGCTGCGAACTGGTCTCATGGTTTAAAAATCAGAGTCTTAGTTCATGCAAGCTAAGAAACAACTGTCTAATGGGAGTCAACTTCTAACTCTAAAATTGAGGACAGTAAGACAAGGCCCTGCTTTGATAACCTTGGACATTGTGGAGAAAGGAAATAGTTACCTGTCTTTTCCACAATCATACAGTTAAGCCAGAAAGAGAGCATGACGGTGAATATTCTGTACAGAGATGATTTAATAGAGATTTGAAAAATTAAATGTAAGTAGAAAGAGGCACACTTTTATTCATACTACATAGTTTATTTGCAGGTCTGTCATTCTTTTTATTTATTTATTTTTAGTTTCTGAGCTCTTGAGAGTAAAGATTCATGTTTGATAGATGTTGTTATAAATCACCAAACAGCCTGGACATGCTCCATAAATATATAACAAGAGGAACACAAGCATCCAAGCAATAAAATGAAGTCCACAATGATTCAACTTCTCAATTCCCAATTACTCTTTAATTTCTTTTGGCTCTGACTCAAATTCTTAAGACCTCTGAGATATTTCCCAATAGGGAACTCTTTCCATGTATCTAAAGACTTACTTTCAAGTCCAGTACTTACAAACACTAATTTTTACCAAGTATATTATAAAATAGCAGCCATTGGTAGTATTAAATTTTTGCAATAAAACAAAGTTCCCTATTTCATCAAATGGCTTTATATATATACATATGTGTGTGTCTGTATATATATATATATATGTATGTGTGTGTGTGTGTGTGTGTGTGTGTGTGTATCTATATAATTAGAGCTAAATTTATCTACTTTAACATTATGTCCAGCCCCATGAAGTTAAGGAAGACTCATGAATCCAGAAATGGAGAGACAGTTTTTCCAGAAAGGAGTCATAGAGATAACTTGGGACTAGAATATTAATGCCAAATTACATGACGTGATTTCCAGATGAAGAAACAAGAGAAGTATGAGAACATATTCCTCCAAATGTTAGTAAATTTCTCCCAAATTTTCCAAATGTTAGGCACAGTTGTATAAAATTGCACTGGTGATTAAGAATGTCTGTAAAAGTGTGTAAATTCTTCATAGCCCCTTTCATATTTACTATACCAAATATTTACGGTAAAGTATCAGAAACTTATGTGAAATTGTTTCCATACTTTCACTTATCTTCAAAATAAATGTTATTAAATAAACGATCTATTTTAATCCTAAAATATACTGGACTATAGTAAAATTCTTTTATTATAAATAATTGTGCCTAGCTGATCTGGAACAGAAATATACCAAGATTTTATTTGGTATATTGGCTAATAACAACTTGATCCTAATTTTACTCTTAATAGAGGGACAGTCTGATTCTGCCCCACCTTCCACACTTCAACTTGCCTTCTTCCTTACTCTAAACATTTGGATATAATATATTCTTTTATTCTGGTTTAGGTTTTAGTAACATATATATGGTGATTCTCTTTTGTTATACGTACAGCTAAAGGCAATTAGGTATCTAAGGTAAAACATAGGAAAAGAAATTGGTTTGGAAAACTATAAAGGCATTAATTCTTTTTTAATTCTGATCTCATATGAGCAAGATGTAAAATCTCTAAAAAGATTTTATTATTGTTCACACATATATGGTGCCTCCTTTCACAGCTCCTCCTTATGGAGGGATGCTATGTCTCTTTTAACAAATTTGACCATGTGACTTGTTTGGACCAATGAAATATTGTGGGGTGACAGGTACCGCTTTTGAACAATGAGTGCATGATTTGCATTTTCTTCATTGCCTCTGTCAATTACATTAATTGGCTGAGTTCCAGAAAATGGCCACTTGCTCATAGAACCTAGAATAAAGATTTGTTATTGGTGGTCAGTTGCTAAGTCATGTCCCACTGTGTGATCCCGTGAACTGCAGCATGCCAGGCTTCCCTGTCTTCACTACCTTCTGAATTTTGCTCAAACTCATATGCAGAGTCGGTGATGCTATCTAACCATCTCATCCTCTGTAGTCCCCATCTCCTTTTGCCTTCAGTCCTTCTCAGCATCAGGGTCTTTTCTAGTGAGTCAACTCTTCGCATCAGGTGCTAAATTATTGGGGCTTCAGCTTCAGCATCAGTCCTTCCAATGAATATTCAGGGTAAATTTCCCTTAGGATTGACTGGCTTGATCTGCTTGCAGTCCAAGGGACTCTCAAGAGTCTCCTCCAGCACCACAGTTCAAAAGCATCAAATCTTTGACATTCACCTTATTTATGGTCCAACACATCTGCACACGGCTACTAGAAAAAACAGCTTTGACTGTACAGACCTTTGTTTGCAAAGTGATATCTCTGCTTTTTAATATGCTGCCTAGATTTGTCATAAGATAAAGTGAAGTAAAACCACAGCTTCCTTGAAATGGACATGTAGGATAAAGAAATGAATCTTTTTTTCTCAGTAAGCCATTATAATTTTATAGTTGTTGCCATAGAATTACCTAGTCTATTCTGTCTGATATACCTTTTTCAATATGCTTTGAAAATAGATGGTGGTTTATTTTGATGGAGTGACTCATTATTATTCACATATCAGAACCTTTTTAAAAAATGTACTCAATAAGATAGTTTGTCATAAAGAGTTAGTTTAAGATGAACAAATCACCAGTACTGGGTAACAGGACATAGAAATAGTTTTGCTGTAAAAATTCCCTTTGATAACTTGATTTTATTCAACTCTATTAAAATTATCACACACAAGTTTAATCCATGACTTCATAATATGAGCTTTTTCCTTTTGGAAAGTTTTCACATAGAGAAGCAAGAGTGAGGAATATAATTAGTGAAACTACATATAATTATTTCCCTTTCTGTAAGAAGCACGTACATTTTTTTTTTCTAACAACAACAATAAAGCACTGTTTCCTGGTCCAATGAGAAAAACCAAACACAGGGAAAATGTTGTTTGGTTCAAAGCCCAAATTTCCCACTTCACTTTTCATTTCGTTCTTGAAATGCTGGTACTAACAGCGATTTTACAGTGTTCACTTCATTTCTGGTAGTTGCTAATGGCCTTTTATTGTAACTTATGCGAATTATTTGTTCTATTCACTGACATATAACATGTCTGATAGATCACATCAAAACTACATGGAGGTGACAAGGTGTATGGCGTCCATGGTATTAAAATTTTAAATGCTTTCATACACCCAATCAAGCAATGAGGACAATAAATGATATTAGCATCAGAAACCTTGAAAAAGAGAGAGGAAGGGAAGGGCAAAAGAGAGGGAGAGGGGAAGAAAGGGAAAGGAGAGAACAGCCATACCAGTAAGCTTCTCGGTAGCCTTAGAAGGAATTAATATGTCTTATTTTATCACATCCTGTTAAAAATATTATAAGAACTTCAGAATACACTTTTTGAGAATGGTTTGCAATTAGAGAAGTCTTTTTTAACACTAAAATATGGACAGATTTTTCCCAGCTCAATAGGTTTTACAAAATGCCAGGCAACAGAAGAGCAATTGGTTAAGAAAATTTAAAGACTGAGCTATTTTCTCTAATTGTGCTGCACAGTAACACAGTAATTGAACAGTGGCTTCCACCATTGTGATCTTCAAGAAGATCTTATTCAAAGCCTTCATTGTACACTATGTTTAAAAAGATGGTTTGTGGTCTGGGCCACGTGTACCCTTCACATTCTATCCTAAGAAGGCAGACAATCAGTCTTCAAGCAGACAGTGGTAGATGCCCCCTACACTGGGCAACTGATCTGTGGCAGTGGATATGCTTTGTTTTCATATCTGTATAAACACAATATCTTTATTTGCAAGGCCTATCATTCTGAGTTCCCTGTGAGAAATGATTTCCCTTTGAAGAGATAGTCTGTTCTCATCTCCCTTGGACACAAGTCATCAGCAAGCACAGCAAACAAAGGAAAGTCATAATGCCAGGAAAACATAAACTTCTTTTCCTGGAAAGTTATAAACACTAGGGAAAAAAAACAAATATCTGGTTGTGGAAAAAGATATTTTCAGTGATTATTATTCTAAGAAATGGGAGAGAAAGAAATTTGAAAACACTCTCAGTTCAATGAATCATTTCTACCTTTTTTCTTCCAAAACAATTTAAATATACGTGAATGAAAAATATAAAAGCATTCACTTAGAGCAATGCTGGTTTACTCTAGAGTGATAAGCCTTTAGAAGCTCTTCAAAAGCAGTTAGGGTGAAGGATATTTCTTGATCTTCAAGGAAATTAGTTGAAATTGCAATGATTAGAAACAAGAAAATTGTATGCAGATAAGCAGCTAGGTTTCTCTCAAAATCCAGACAAAAGACAAAATAGAGAACTTTGAATGATGCTGATTAGATACGGTTCAGGGCATCCACAAAAAGTTAAAGTCCCAGTTTTTGTAAACATGGGAAAAATACCAGAGAAAACAAAATAAGTCATCTCAACCCTAAAAAATATAGTATACTATTCTGAGCTAAAGGGGACAAGCTTCCCATTCGGATGATCAATAAGATGTCTGCAATAAAGATGTTTTCCTAAGGCAAACTACTGTGTAGTCAAGGAAGTATTTTCATATGACAATAATATCTGAATTAGTAAGTACAGCCATTTGCCAAGCATGCCTGATCTCAGCTTAGGTATCAATCTTACTTGTTCAGGAAAGATACAGCCTACATGAAACCATCTAAGTGCATTTTCCTCTGCACTATCTTTCTGGAAATTATGACCTGCTGATCTTAAGTCCCTAGCCACAGATATGGCATTGGGGAAAAGCTGGCATACGAAACCTTGAACTGGCAGTTTTAACCTCTGAGATGGGCTTGATTGCCCTGGCCTTTAAATGTCAGGGGCTGTGCAAGAAAGGTCGAGACACTGCTCTTAAAGATCTAGTGGCACCAAGATCCTTCCTGCTAATGGAGAAAAAGCAAATAGCTCAATTCTTTCAAAATCTAGAAAATGTATGTTGCTCAAATGACACCAAAGTTGGCAAACGTTTATTACTTTCGTTCTTCAACTAAGAGAGAACTATTATATTAGTAATTTTCTTAAAGGTAGTCTTTGATCATTAAAAATGCATCCTAAGCAGGTACTTAAAAAGAGGAATGTGAAATTGAAGATAAATGCCTCTACCTGGAGTTGCAGAGCAGACAATAATAAAGACTAACCATGAAGTGCTGGCCGTCCTAAGGAATGTGATATTTTGACCCCTGTTCATCTAGAATATATGTTCTTGCTTATAAAAACTGCTTTTAAGTTTAAAATAGGAAAAACAATAAATTATATTTATGGAAAGGAGAACAAATATAAACTCATTAATATTTCTACTGAATATTTATAGTCATTTTTATAAATGTCCATAGAAGCAGGATTCTGAACACAACTAAATTCCCTAGGATAGCACCAAAGAAATATAATGAGAATCACATATGCAACTGTAAATTTTCTAGTAGCCATATTGAAGTAAAAAGAAACAAGATAAATGAACTTTGTATATATGTTTTCTTACAGATATTTATATGTGTGTGTACATTTTTTAAATTTTATATCAGAGCATATGTGATTTATAATGTTGTGTTAGTTTTAGGTATACAGCAAAGTGATTCAGTTATACATATACATATACATATATTCATTCTTTTTCAGATTCTTTATCCATATAGGTCATTACAGAATATTGAGTAGGGATCCCTGTGCTACACAATATAGTACGTCCTTGTTGGTTATCTAATATGTATAAGGAGTGTTTATTTTAATCCCAATTTCCTAGTGTAACCCTCCTTCACCAGGGAAATGAATTTTAATATGGCATTTGAACTAATTTCATTTCAGCAACTAATCAATATCAAATTTATACTATATTTCTTTGAAATTTGAATTTAAATGAATTAAAATTATATTTAAAAGTAAGTCTCAGTTGCAAAAGTTACACTGCAAGAGCTCAATAGCCACGCATGACTAGTGGTTCCCATACTGGACTATCCAGCCTTAAACTCACCAGGTTCAATGTATATTCACATAAACATTTAGGAAAGAAAAGCACAGATGAGACTAATAAACTTCTCCAGGCTTCCTGGTTATAGAGCAATGCAATGTCAACTAGAAGATTTTTTTTCTAGGCTTCCAACATTGCTGCTCTATTTAGTTCTGTTGAACTCACATGAGGTACGTTTACATTCTACATACTGAAGTAGAAGACTTTCAGGGATATCCTTTGTTCAGTTCAGTTCAGTTCAGTGGCTCAGTTGTGTACAATTCTTTGCGACCCCATGGACTGCAGCATGCCAGGCTCCCCTGCCCATCACCAACTCCCAGAGCCTGCTCAAACTTATGTCCACTGAGTCAGTGATGCCATCCAAACATCTCATCCTCTGTCATCCCCTTCTACTCCCACCTTCAATCTTTCCCAACATAAGGGTCTTTTCAAATGAGTCAGTTCTTCTCATCAGGTGGCCAAAGTATTGGAGTTTCAGCTTCAACATCAGTCCTTCCAATGAATATTCAGGACCGATTTCCTTAAGGATGGACTGGTTGGATCTCCTTGCAGTCCAAGGGACTCTCAAGGTCTTCTCCAACACCACAGTTCAAAATCACCAATTCTTCAGCACTCAGTTTTCTTTATAGTCCAACTCTCACATCCATACATGACTACTGGAGAAACCATAGCTTTGACTAGATGGACCTTTGTTGATAAAGTAATGTCTCTACTTTTTAATATGATGTATAGGTTGGTCATAACTTTTCTTCAAAGGCACAAACATCTTTTAACTTCATGGCTGCAGTCACCATCTACACTGATTTTGGAGCCCCCAAAAAAGTCTCTCACCATTTCCATTATTTCCCCATCTATTTGCCATGGAGTGATGGAACCAGATGCAATGAGTTTAGTTTTCTCAATGTTGAATTTTAAGCCAGCTTTTTCACTCTCCTCTTTCACTTTCATCAAGAGGCTCTTTAGCTCTTCTTTGCATTCTGCCATAAGGGTGTTGTCATCTACGTAGGTGAGGTTATCATACTTCTCCTGGCAATCTTGATTCCAGCTTGTGGTTCTTCCAGCCTGACATTTCTCATGATGTACTCTGCATATAAATTAAATAAGCAGGGTGACAATATACAGCTTTGACATATTCCTTTCCCAACTTGGAACCAGTCTGTGGTCTCATGTCCGGTTCTAACTGCTGATTCCTGACCTGCGTACAGATTTCTCAGGAGGCAGGTAAGGCAGTCTGGTATTCAAATCTCTTTCAGAATTTTCCACAGTTTATTGTGATCCACACAGTTCTAAGGCTTTGGCATAGTCAATAAAGCAGAAATAGATATTTTTCTGAAACTTTCTTGCTTTTTTGATGATCCAGCAGATGTTGTAATTTGATCTCTGGTTTCTCTGCCTTTTCTAAATTCAGTTTAAACATCTGGGAGTCCACTGTTCACACTGTTAAAGCCTGACTTGGAGAATTTTGAGTATTTCTTTGCTACTGTGTGAGATGAGTGCAACTGTGCGGTAGTTTGAACATTCTTTGGCATTGCCTTTCTTTAGGATTGGAATGAAAACTGACCATTTCCAGTCCTGTGGCCACTGCTGAGTTTTCCAGATTTGCTGCCATACTGAGCACAACACTTTCATAGCATCATCTTTTAGGATGTGAAGTAGCTCAATTGGAATTTCATCACCTCCACTAGCTTTATTCATAGTGATGCTTCCTAAGGCCCACCTGACTTTGTATCCCAGGATGTCTGGCTCTAGGTGAATGATCACACCATTGTGGTTATCTGGGTCATGAAAATATTTTTTGTATAGTTCTTCTGTATATTCTTGCCACCTCTTCTTTATATCTTCTGCTTCTGTTAGGTCCATACCATTTCTGTCCTTTATTGAGCCCATCTTTGCATGAAATATTCCCTTGGTATCTCTAATTTTCTTGAAAAGATCTCTAGTCTTTCCCATTCTGTTGTTTTCCTCTATTTCTTTGCATTGATTGCCAAGGAAGGCTTTCTTATCTCTCCTTGCTATTCTTTGGAACTCTGCATTTAGATGGGAATATCTTTCCTTTTCTACTTTGCCATTCACATCTTTTCTCCTCTCAGCTATTTGTAAGGCCTCCTCGGACAACCATTTTCCATTTTTTCATTTATTTCTCTTGAGGATGGTCATGATCACTGCCTCTTGTATAATGTTAGGAACCTCTGCCATAGTTCTTTAGGTACTCTGTCTATCAGATCTAATCCATTAAATCTATTTCTCAATTCCATTGTATAATTGTAAGGGATCTGATTTAGGTCATCCCTGGATGGTCTAGTGGTTTTCCCTACTTTCTTCAATTTAAGTCTGAATTTGGCAGTAAGGAGTTCATGATCTGAGCCACAGTCAGCTCCCAGTCTTGTTTTTGCTGACTGTATAGAGCTTCTCTATCTTTGGCTGCAAAGAATATAATCAATCTGATTTTGGTGTTGACCATCTGGTGATGTCCATAGGTATAGTCTTCTCGTGTTGTTGGAAGAGGGTGTTTGCTATGACAAGTGTGTTCTCTTGGCAAAACTCTGTTAGCCTTTGACCTACTTAATTTTGTAGTCCAAGGCTAAATTTTCCTGTTACTCCAGGTAGCTCTTGAATTCCTACTTTTGCATTCCAGTCCCCTATATTTAAGAGGACATCTTTTTTTAGGTGTTACTTCTAGAAGGTCTTTTTGGTCTTCGTATTACCATTCAACTTCAGTTTCTTCAGCATTAATGGTCTGGGTGTAGACTTGGATTACTGTGATATTGAATGGTTTGCCTTGGAAATGAACAGAGATCATTCTGTCATTTTTGGGATGGCATCCAAGTACTATATTTCAGACTCTTTTGTTGACCATGATGGCTACTCCATTTCTTCTAAGGGATTCTTGCCCACAGTAGTAGACATAATGGCTATCTGAGTTACCTAATAACTTGTATCTATGAAAACAAAATCATTGGTCTCTTGGACAGCAAGGAGGTCAAATCAGTCCATCCTAAAGGAAATCAACACTGAATATTCATTGGAAGGACTGATGCTGAAGTTGAAGCTCCAATACTTTGGCCACATGATGCGAAGAGCGGACTCACTGGAAAAGACCCTGATCCTGGGAAAACTGAGGGTAGGAGGAGAAGTGGGTGACAGAAGATGAGATGATTGCATGGCATCACTGAGTCAATGGACATGAGTTTGAGCAAACTCAGGGAGATAGTGAAGGACAGGGAAGCCTGGCATGCCACAGTTCATGGGGAAGCAAAGAGTCAGACACAGCTTAGAAACTGAACCACAACAATGCTATAAATCTCAGAAATTTCCAAATGGGGCTTTTATGGCACATTCAGCAGCTCTGCAGCCCAGTTAGAAGAAATGAGTGGTCTTTAAATTCACAGTTTACTCTTTCCTTGAAGTGAGTCAAAGGTCCAAACTGACACAAGTCACCTTCTCATAGTTTTGCTTCTCATTTTAGTTGACTGTTTGGTTAGTTGTTTTTACTAAGGCTCTTATGGTAGGGTCAGCCACAGTCCAGAAATAACGTGCCTGTCCTGCCACATCCAGATTCTTTTTTAAAGGATGCTTTCAGGCAACCAGCCACAGGCAGAGTCATTTCAACTAACTCAACTGGAACTGATGATGAACCTCCCTCACTGTGGGTGCTCTCATCCATCATAAGGCACACCCTGCCCTCTGCAGAAATGACACATCATTACAGGGCTCAGGGCCCGAAGAGCAAAGAATCACAAAGAATGATACCCAATGGGATGTGTTTTGTCAGCACAGGACAGGGCCACACTGAACAAACACTAAAACTTTGAGCCCTCTTCAGGTGTAAGTGATTTTCCTCAGGAACATCCTCTCGTTTGAGGCTCACTGTTGACTGCTGCAAACACGCTTTGTTGCTTCATAAAATTCGGAGTCCTTCCTTGCCTTCTCAGACCATATATTCCTCTCATTGAATTACCCCCTGATGCCCTGCACTGAACTGGGAAGTGTCCCAGCATGCTGTCAAATCCTTTTATTTTTGTTATGAAGCAGGTTCGACCTGAAGGAGATGCCCATTTGTTGCCAAACTTAATTAAGGAAAGTTGGATCTTTTAAAGCAGGAGAAGCATATGAGTTGCTAAATAGCAAAGGGCATTTTCTGGCTTTTCTACAGCATTAAAACAACACCGCGCTCTCCATCTAAGCAAATAGACAAAACAGAACACCTCTACCTCCGGGTCACATCATACCCATTCTTCAGTCGTCATTACCCCCATTTAACAGCTGGGGAAATTGAGAGAGTGGAAGATAATTAGAGCTACCTAGTGCTCAGAAATAGGAGCCAGAGCTAGAAGTCATTAACTCTGTCAATTTCCACAGCACAGCTGAGGCACTGTGACTTTGAAAAAGAACAGATGGTAAGTGAAGGCAAGGATGAAGATGGAGGTCTTCCTTTAGTAACTTGGAAGGCTGTCAGGTGCTATTCTGCGTGTTAAGGATGAAAGAAATTCCAAACTTTGAAATCCAGTCTTACGCCTTACATGAGAACTTAAAAATAGTTCTCTTTGGAAAGGGTGGCCCATATTAAAAATACCCTCAGTGACCTGTTTTCAAGGAGTCCAATTCAAACAAGTTATTTTTAATAATGGGTGGTCGTCCCAGTTGTCTGTTTAAAATGGATTATCCTGAGTAATTAGAGACAGTTGTGCTCTTTGTTAGACGAAGTTCCCCTGGGTCTTTTTTTTTTTTTTTCCTGTCATTCATTTCTATAGAACCTTCAGAAAAATTGAATCCACAAATTAAGTCCATCCTTTTCCCTTGACAAAATTCCATCCTATCAAGGTTCTGTTGCCCTCTCCAGAAACCTAACAAAAAAAAACTTTTCTGCAATGCAAACTTGAGGACCAACAAGTTTAGAAATTTGGCTTTTATGGTGCTACTTCCCATGTGCCCATCCATGATTCTTTGCCTCTCTGATACATCAGAAAAAGGGTGCTTTATGAGGTATAATTTCCTTCTGCCTTATACTTATCATGGATATTATTGAATTTTAGTAATAACTTTATATCCATACATACAATTAAGATACATTATTCACCTTTTAGCTACATCCTCTAAAACTTCACCAGTATAGTAGCCACTAGCCATCTGCGCCTACCAGCACTTGAACTGCAGCAAGTCTGAATGGAGGCGCGCTGTGAAGGGCAACGTGCGATGGATTTTGAAGCTCAATACAAAATATTGATCATTTTTAAGGCTGATTACATACTGAAATAATCATTTGGATATATTAGGCTCAATAAAATCTTTTTGCAATTAATTTCACCTCGCCATTTTTGCTCTTTTACCTTTTTTTTTAATGTGGATATCGTAAAATTTAAAACTACAAATGTGCTCATATTTCCACTGAACAATGTTACAATAGAGTAGGAACTGGCCAACTACTTTAGAAGGTCCAGATAGTAAATATGTTAGGTTTTGTGGCCCTGTGGTTTCTGTGTCAACTCCTCAACACTGCCATTATAGTCTGAAATCAGACAGTGACAATAGCAAATGAAGGGTTATGGTTCTATCCCAATAAAACTTGACTTATGAATACTGAAGTTTGATGAAATATTTTTCTCTTGATTTTTTTCAACAATCTAAAACATAAAAAAAAAATTCTTTCTTCATGAGTCATTCAAAAATAGATGGGAGATGATCAGCCAGATTTGGGGCATGAGACATGGTCTGCTAACTCCTGCTACATATGGGCCACAGAAGGTACCATGTAAGGCCTCTCCTATTATCCACTGAAGCCCATTGTCCATGTTGGGCTTCCCAGGTGGCTCAGTGGTAAAGAATCCACTTACCAATGCAGGAGACACAGGAGACATGGGTTGGGTCCCGAGTGGGAAGATCCCCTGGAGAAGGAAATGGCAACACACTCCAGTATTCTTGCCTGCTGAATTCCATGGGCAGAGGAGCCTGGTGGACCACATTCCATGGAATCACTACAGTCCATGGGGTCACACAACTGAGCGACTGTGCACTTACATACTGTCCATGTTAAAGAGGACTAGGTTATATTATGAAATTAGAATAGATAAGAAAATCTTCAATGACGACTGCAGGGATAAAAGTAGAGGCAGGGTTATCACAAACCACAGTGGTATTTTTTTTTTAGTCCACAGGAATGAGTACCAACAAATTTTATTTCAAATATCCTTACGCTAGTAAATTTTTTTTAATGGGAGTTTTTTTAAAAACGCAAGATATGATGAAGTTGAGACAGAAGGTAGAGTCGAATTCACAGATGTTACCTAATTCCCCTGCAGAGGTTTCCATCGCCCAGCCTGCTGAGCAGTAGGTGAATCAGCTTTGGAGACTGAAAAGAGAAGTCTGTGCCTTGGCAGAGCTGAGTAACAGATGAGGTTTGTTACTGACATTTTCTCATCTCTTCCATCTTTTCCCACTAATCCTTGACCTCAAACAGCTTACAACCTCATGAGCAAACAGGTTTTAAGCAAGTAAACAGACAGAGAAGTCATGTGAAAACATGAAAATACTCCAAAATAAAAGACAGGTGCACTGGGAAAGTGTGTCTCACACTTCAGCATGCATAAAATTAACCTGAGGAGCTGGTTAAAAGGCCAAAGGTGAGATAGTGACACATTTCATATTTCTTACAAACTTTTAGGTGATGATGGAGTTCTTGGTCCTTGGACCACACTTCACTATCATGCAAGGCAAGATTCACACCAGCAAGTATTGTCTGCTGGGATCGTTAATGTTATCTAAGGCACCCAGAACAGTGCTTAGCACATAGTAAGCACTCGATAAATACACTCTGAATGAAGGTACAGGAGAGAGTCACATGAAGGGATATACCATTTAGACTGCGGTATCAGAAAGCGGTCTCTGATGGAGGGCTATGTTAGCTAAAGCCCTCTCATGTTCTAAATGCTGCTACTCTCTCCGTGTCTCCTCCATCACTCACTCTCAATTCTAAAACTAGGTTCTCATAAAATACGCCAAATAAAGATAATGATCATTAGGGGCTTCCCTGGGGGCTCAGACGGTAAAGATCTGCCTGCGATGCAGGAGATCTGCATTCGACCCCTAGGTTGGGAAGATTCCCCTGGAGAAGGGAATGGCTGCCCACTTCAGTGTTCTTGCCTGGAGGATTCCAAGGACAGAGGAGCCCGGCGGGCTACAGTCTACAGGGTCACAGGGTCAGACACGACTGAGCGACTAGCACTTTAGACACGAGGCTCTCATAAAAGACATCAAATAAAGATGGTGATTATTGGTAACTGTCAAATATGTTGCCTCTCCTGTGACATATGCATTCCTAACATTGGTGCCTGGAGAAGGAACATCTTCCAATGAATGACCCTCTAACAGTGGAGTGTAAGGAGCAGTTAAAAGAGAAGAGGCAAATATTTGGTGTCAGTATCCTCTTGCCTATACTAAATAATTAAGAGACTAACTACCAGTGTCTGCATAAAACTAGTGATACAATCATTAGCAATTATGCTACATTTTTAAAAATTAAGGTTAGCATTTACAATTAAAATAAGGCCAACTTATAATCCACACTGTTTCCCCTTACAGAGGAACTGAATAAACAATGGATTTTTAGAGTTGTAAAGGATGTAAGGAATCATCTACTCTAACCACTTTATTAAGGTAAGACTGTTTAGTCCATAGGCTGCTGTTAAATGGTCATACAATCTGAGATCCTTCACAAAACAATCAATTCCATTTTTTAGCATCTGATAAATGATACTAAGTTGTTTAATAATTTCTCTCTTTCCCTAAAATTTTTATACACTGTTTCTGGTTCACTTTTTCAGCAGATACTTTAGTGCCAACAGCGTGCTAAGACATGGCAGTACAGTCATCTGTGGGCCCTGCTTGTATCTCCTGCCCTCTGGAACCCACTGGAATAAGTCCGATCCATCTTCCCTGTGACAGTGCATCATAATTTTGGAAGACAGTTATTCCTAAAGATGTGGAAAACTGCCCATTCGTCTTCATGAGAAGTTAGCTCCTCTGGCCATCCTTTCACAACAGCCATGTGCCAGCTGCTGTGCTAAGCACAGGGCTACTGCTTTGCCCAATAGAGACATGGTCTCTGTCTTAATGGAAATAAAGGTTTATTTGGAAGTACATTCATCGAAGAAGGTAATACAACATTGAGTATGATGACAAGGCAAGAAATGATACGATGAGATCTAGGGGGTCAGAGGACAGGGTCCTAACAAACCAATACTTAGGTAAGTCACATTTGGCACAAAGATGGCTACAGCATAAGTGTGGGAAGGGCAAGTGTTATGAGCTGAACTTATGGAGGTCATCAGGAATCAGGTCACAAAGGGCTTGGGAATTGATTTTGAAGCTTTTGCTCTTTAGCCAGAAGTCAAGAAGAAGAAATTATAAAGAGTTTCAGCAAGATAGTGACATGACCAGATTTGAATTTTACAATGACTGCTCTGGCTTCAGTGTTCAGAGTGGGATGGAGGTGAATAAAGCTGGAGGTAGGGAGATGGATCAGTGTTTCTCAAAATCATCAGGGATCTTTTAGAGCTTATTTCTAGGTCTGAGTGGGGCCTGAGAGTCCATATTTCTGACAGGCTCCCAAGTGATGCTGTAGCTGGTGAGCTGAGGGCCTCACTCTTACGTAGCAAACAGAACGATCTGGGGTAAGAAACTATGAGATGGGATGAAGCGGCAGCAGGGAAACTAAAGAGAAGCAGATGGATTCAGGTGTAGAAAACAGACTCGGTAGTAGGTCTTTATGACCACATTAGGTGTGGGAGACCAGGAAAGAGTGCCTCTCAGATTTCTGGGGTAGCCAGTGGGATGGGGGAGGCTGTGGTGTCTTTAAACATGTTACTGACGACTCAAAACAAAACACTCTATTATTTTAAGCTTCTTACATACATATATAAGAAATTTTCTCCAGTCAGTTGCTTCTGGTCCATGAAATCCAATGTATTTATTCTCAAATGTTTTAAGTGGTTTAGAAAATGCATAAGTTTAAGCATATTGCCTTGACACAGTATTTGGGTTCTTTCCAAACAAACAATCTAGGGATTGGCTTCCTGTCTACATAGTGACATGCACATTCAGTATCTATAGCCTTGCAAGCATGCAGATCTGTACTCCTACAGTACGCTGCGGAACTTCAATGGCAAGCATACCAAAGGGGTTTCTTTTGACTTTAGCCCCAGCAGGAGGTAACTAGAAATGAAAAGGCTCATTTCCCAAATTTTTAATATGAGCATGATAGTAGAAATGATAGTAGAAATCACATTTCTGTGATGGAAGACATGGTCTTTAACTGCTAGGATTCCTTCCACACTCCCACCGCACATCACACTCCCACAGCACATCCCCTGGCAGATTTCTGATAAACAGAGGAGGTAATTTAAAGCTTTGATTAGTATAGATTTCTGGAACTTCAGCACACAGAGCGACTGCAGTCAGCCTTGCTAGGATAGTCGGAGTGAGGGAGGCTGGGAATTTGATGTACTGAAACAATGAAACCTCATTTTGAGAGACAGCTCTGTTCTCTTCTGTCTGAAATATCATATCCTCTTTGTGTTTTATGAGCAAAGTGTTTATTTGTTGAACTATTCAGGCAGAGAATTGATGAGCAGGTCTTAGGTTTACCAGCTAACTTGGAGAGCTGAAATCTTCCTGGTGGTAAAGCTTGAAAAAGATTGTTGTTTATCATATATATTCCATAGTTTTCCATCTACTTAAATTGAAGCTGACAGAAATTCAAAATCAATGTCTTCCTTATGAAGTGATTCTTTGTGATGTAATTACAGAATGAAATCTCTTGGCTGAAATAGGATTTTCTCCCCTGGAGATGACATTAAAAAGAAATAGAGATTACCAATAAACAGCCTGAGAACCCAGATGAGTAGCACTGGAAGGGAGTAAAGTCATTTCTTTAATTCTCTTGAATGCTGTCAGACAATAACATCATCCCAGAGAAACAAGCAATTCAAACAAGGTTGCAGGATCTGAGCCAGCCAACCAAGGCATTGCTGGAGCCCCAGGAAAAGCCAGGTGGTTGTCTCATAATGGAAGATAGCTTAGGTGCATTTGCCCAGTGCCCAAAACTGTTCTTTAACAGCTCCTCTGCTGACCAACCAGGATGGTTCCAGTGGCAAAGATACTAATAATTCCATTTCCTTTACTCCTGAGCTCATGGGTAGAATTCCCTGGCCTCCCTTACATGGAGATGGGTCCAGTGACTGAGCCCTGACGTGGAAAATGGGTGAAACTGGTGAATGCCTCTTCCAGGACTGGCCTGAAACTCCTTCCACGAGTTCTTCCTATTGGTCTCTCTCTCCACCCTTTAGCTTCCCTCTGCAGAAGATCCACAAGAGAACTCTGACAAGATGGGAGAACCAAAGTCTGGAAATCCACTGATCATTTTTGTTTTGAAATTACAGCAGCATCCCATGATGACCAATACAATCCCTATGAGCCAAGTCTTGTGGCTCCAGAGTCCGAGTTAATTGGACCAAGATTGAGTAGCTCACTCTTGCTGAGCCAGGTTCTCATTCTCTGCAATGACCTCTGGAACTGAGGACATGTTGATTTAGGAGCTGGGAGCAGCCTCCTTTGGTCCTATGGAGGTAAAATTAAATAAAACCAAAGGGCTGAAGGGAGTAATCAAGGCAGAGTACCCAGGAGAGAGACCACGAGACCCCAGAGATGTAATGTAAGAAGTGATGGAACAGCTTGGTTTCCTGAAAGTTTTTGATTTCCTGGTTTTCTTTTCTCATTAATTAAAACTTCTAAGCCTTTCTTTCAGTTTTCTTCTTCTGATCGCAGCTGGGAGCTGGGAAAGTTCCTAGAGCAGACCTCATATCAAGGCCATTTATTGCTCTTCCTCCAGAGACTAATCATTGAACTTGTTCTCTGGTGAAGACTCTAAAGTTCAGATCACACTGTTCCAATTTAGTAATTCAGGTACTTCTTCCCCAACAGCAGCAGGGAGCAAGAATCACTATCCCATCTGGACGGCCTGTTGCTTTATTTCAGATCACACTGCTTGTTCAGAAGAGCAAGGCCCATTAGCTAAAGATCCTCTGGCTTCAGTGGTGGGGAGAAAGAAGGAAAGTGCTAAAGCATTTTAATTACATTTGGGAAGCAGGGAAAACAGAAGTGGATGGTGTCTCCATGCATCTGTAATGAATGTATCAGAGGCAGATAGAAAGGGAAAAGAAGGCAGGCAAAAAGAAATAAGAGGAAGAGAAAATGAGGAAGGCAAACCCTGTAATCTCTCCATTTAACAGGTTTTTGGCTGGTAGGTCAAGTTTCTTACTGAT
The DNA here is from genome assembly GCA_007570785.1 of Antilocapra americana. Lineage (NCBI taxonomy): Eukaryota > Metazoa > Chordata > Mammalia > Artiodactyla > Antilocapridae > Antilocapra > Antilocapra americana. Next base: position 30,164,449 of record ML663565.1, read on the forward strand.
GGGACTTCAAAAAGGACCTAAGTGGCCAAAAAATAAGATTGTTCTTAGAAGCCTTGACCAGTTCAATCTTTTTCAAAACAAATTTCAGTTTGAAGCAAAGATGAGGTTTGTTTTGTATTTGGGTTTGGAGTGTTCAAGGGAGCAGAGTAGAAGGTCTGTGGATAAATGTAGCTTTTTGTAAGCAGAATTTTTAAATTCTGCATCTAAAACGCTACGTATATGGGAAAAGGAATATAATTCTGCATCCTGATAGGACAGGCAAGAAAAAAATGTGTAGACTCCTGAAAAGGCCTTTAGGTAGATAATATAATTTTTTAATCAGTGGCAATCCAACCAGTCATGATTCTTAAGCCGTGTCTATGGCCTCTCCTATCTTTCTGCACCGTGTTCCCTTTCTCATCTCTGATATCCCCATCTCTAGTTCATCCCAGGGTCAGTTTCTCACAGTGCAACCAGGATGATATGTATACAGCATCAATCTGACTATCCATTTCTTGTGTAAAAATCTTCAATGATATTCCCTATTTTGTCAATAAGAAGCATCTCCAAATTGTGTGTGCATGCTCAGTTGCTCAGTCGCGTCCGACTCTTGTGACTCCAGGGACTGTAACCCACCAGGTTCCTCAGTCCATGGAATTTTCCAGGCAGGAATATTGGAGTAGGTGGCCATGTCCCATACCGGGGGATCTTCCCAACCCAGGGATCTGGCCTAGTACAGTCATCCTTCACCTGTAGCTCTGAGCCTACATTGTCCCACTTTCTACTCCACACGCAGTCAGACTAAGCTCCTGCTCTTCCTCTAACACTTGGTACATTGCTGTCTTGGGCCACAGTGCCCTTTCCATTCCCCACACTTTAACAAATCACTGACAGTTCCTTAAAGGGTCTTTGTAAAGTCTAATTTCCACTGTTAGTTCTTTACTGGTCCTTCCCTCCTCTTAATCTGATGGAACTGTTTTTTTAAACTGTTAATGAATTTGTCAGGTGCCAAATAGATCTAATTGACACATTACATAGTTTCAGGTGCATGACATTATGATTTAACATTTATATACACTACAAAATAATCACCACACTAAGTCTACTTAACACTGATCACCATAGTTATTGTTTTTGCCTTGTCATAAGAACTAGATCTACTCTTGCAGCAACTTTCGAGTGTGCAATACAGGATTATTAACTACAGTCACCATGCTGTACATTATCTCCTCATGCCTTATTTTATGACTGGAAGTTTTTACCTTTTGACTACCTTCACCCATTTTGCCCACCTCCTGCCCCACTCACAGCCTCTGTCAAACATCAATCTCTGTATCTTTGAGTTTCTTTTGCTTGAGTTCCTTCTGTTTTTTTTTTTTTTAAGATTTAAAATAAAAGTGAGTTTATATAGTATTTGTCTTTTTCTGTCTGACTTATTTCACTTAGCATAATGCCCTCAGGGTCCATCCACATTATCACACATGGTAAGATTTCCTTCTTTTAAGTCTGAATGATACTCCATTGTATATGTGTGTGTGTCTCTCTGTAACCTTTTCTTTATCCATTCATCCATCATCAATGGATGCTAAGGCTGTTTCCAGATCTTGGATATTGTAAATAATGGTGCATGAACATGAGGATACAGATATCTTTTTGAGTCGGTGTTTTCATTGCCTTCAGATAAATATCCAATCATCTTCTTCATAAGGAAATCAGAACAATACTCTTTCCAAAGCTACAGAAACATGAGGAGAAAGAGCCAAGATTTTATCCATCACGCTAGCTCCAGAGCCCGCTACTCTTACCACGTTACCTCTTTTACAATTTCTGCTCTGTTCACTGTTATTTTAAATTTGCTTATCATCCCACTAGAATACAAGCTCACCAAAGGCAGTGGTATATTTTTCTCTGCATTCCAGTCAGTGATTAGACTATTACAGTGCATGTGTGAATTTTTCCTCAATTGAACTGAATAAAGAAGTAGTTTAGAAAACTACATATGGAAGTATATAAGAGTTTATACTGTGATTGATTATTCCTTTGGGATGCTTCTGGTAAAGGTAGACAGTCAATTCCTAAGCAGTAGATCCAATAAAATAACCCAACTCTGTGGATAAAAAAATTACTCATTTTTATCACTCATAATCTCTGTGGTATGAATACTTTTTCTTACTAGGAAATATAAAATTAGAGAGAAGACTTCACTGAACTTAAAGGTAAAGGAATCTCTAGAAAATAAAAATGTGACCACATTCCACAGCCATGAAAAATAAAATACTTTCAAGATGATCTTTCATAGCCTTTTTACTTTTTACTTTTCTATCTTACACTGCTTTCATGGAATTACCAATGAATACTGCCTTAGTACTATAAATCTATAAAATTTAATTTCTCCAATGAACAGTAGAAACTTAAAGGATTCACTCTAATCTCTTTGACCATCATACAAATAACCAGATATAGTTTTGATCCAAATGGTTCTGTAGGATTTTTACTATGAAATTGAAATGTATCCCTTTTCCTTCCCTGATTTCTTTTCATGCTTTCCACGTGATGCTATTTTGTTTATTTTGAAATGTCTCGTAAGCAGGTCTCAGCAACCACAGTAGAACAAGGAGCTTATGGCCCTTCGAATGACGGTTACATTAAGTGCTACCAGCTTCATTTATAGCTTTTAAAAGGAACTGCTGAGTAGTTACTTATTCCTATTACATTTAGTAAATGTTTCCTAATTCTGATAAAAATAATCTGTAAAATAAAAATTTAAATATAGGGGGTTTCTTTGACTTATACATTTTAAACTCCTAGCATTTCACTAGACTGTTTCGTGGGACTGTTTCACTTCCTATTTACTTGACATGGGGCTACACAAGCATCAGAGTCGATGGCTGCTGTGCTTGCTTTGAAATGATTGATTACTCAAGTCTTGCTGCATCAGAATTATAGCATGTGCAGTGTGCTAAGGCACTTCAGTCGTGTCCGACTCTGTGTGACCCCATGGACCGAAGCCTGCCAGGCTCCTCTGTCCATGGGGATTCTCCAGGCAGGAATACTGCAGCGGCTAGGCATGCCCTCCACCAGGGAATCTTTCTGATCCTGTATTAGCAGGTGGGTTCTTTACCACTAGCTCCACCTGGGAGGCCCGAATTATAGCATATTTCCTCCAAGAGGAAGAAACATGGCACATCAGTGTGCCAGGGACAAGTCTGCATTGCCTTTTTCCAGAGCGCTGGACCAGACCATTCTAAGCTTGGAATACTGCACTGCCATCTGGGGGTATAATTTTAACAGTCATTTGCTGTTGAGCTGAGAGGACGAGGTGAGATTCCGTAACAATCTGGAAAAAAATGAGAGCGATGAGAGTGCTTCCCAGCGAAGTGTGAAGTCCTGTTCCTACCCTTGTGTTTTTTTTCCCCTAAAGCAAAATACATACATATCTAAATATATTCCTTTCTTTCAAAACAGGATTCAGTCCTTATGCTGTATCACTTTCTTTTTTGACTTTCTTTTACTGCCTGTAAGTCACAATTTGAACCCAAAGGAGTTTGGGGGCTCACCCAGCATAAGCCCCTCCTTGCAGGGATAGGCAGATCTAAAAGACGCAAGTCTCCTGTCTCCAAATTAAATGTCCTCGTTTCTGTAAGATCTTGTTCCCAGTAATACCAGACCACAGAAGCTTTTCAATTTTGTAAAGAATCACTTGGCCAGTCTCCCAGGAGAAAAACACATGTAGAAATGACTCAACAAAAGTGTTGATGTTAAGGTACATACATACCTTTGGTAGAAGACAACTAAGATATTAAGGTGGAAGAGTGAAGGGCACTGATCGATTTGTGGGCTTATTTTATAGACTGGCCTACTTATCTTTTACGAGCCTTTGATATTTATTTCCCATAAAGTTCAGAGCTGTTGCTGCATTTTAAAAGGAAAAAGAAAAAAGCTTTGGTTCTTGCATAGTGAATATTATAATTAAAAAAAAAAAACTAAACCACATAAGTTTGATCTCTGCTTAGTAAGATAGCTAATCAATGGGTTATATAGAAAGTACAAATAAATCATAAATCAGCAGGAAGTATAGCTTCACATAGTCAAGTATTTTTTCTGTTAGTTTTTTAATTTATTTGCTATATATATATATGCATATATAAGCTTATATATGCTTATATATATATAAGCATCACTAACACCATTTATTAATTTATCGATATTTATTTATTCCTATTCAAAAGGACTGAGTAATTTATTGATATATGCGAAAATTAAGTCAACTTTATTTGCATTAGAACTCAGAAGTCCTAAATTTTACTCAATAATGAATGGGATTTCCAAGGGTCTTACCTTTACATACAGATATCCCCACAGCTTACTATACTTGTCCAATCCTTTAGACATAATAGATAGAAACCTTTCTCCATAAGCCTTTGGAATAACTGTTGAAGGGAAGCAGGGTTTGCCACTCCCAAATATGCCCCTGGGTATATGGTTTTTTAATAAATTGTAGACAAGGGAGAAGCTTTGAAAACCAAGCTAAAGTTACCCTTTTCTTGCATTTATAAGGGAAATTTCCATTTGCAAAGATATCTCCCTCTCTGTACCAGGAAGAAGAGGATGGTCAAACCCCTAGAAACTCTTATCAATGAAGACGGCACATACTTATATGTGCATAATCACCATATCCTGACTTACTGTGCTTTTCCTGGTAACCTCCCATAACTGCCCTCCCTCAACATCCAACATCTTTTGTCTTTAGGTGGAGATGATAGTATTTAAGGCAGTGATTTGGGCCACCACAACTTCACCTTCAAGGAGTTACTCAGTTTTCTTAGGTATCTCCCAAGTATACAGTAGGTATATATGTTATTAAAGTTCTGTTTGCTTTTATCTTGTTAATGTCTTTTATTACAGGGGGAGAGGATTCAGCCAAGAACTTAGAAGGGTAAAGGGAAGACTGTCTTTCTTTCCATACCTTTACTAAATATCATTTTTAGGGGAGGAAGTCAGCATAATTGCCATGGAGACAGAGTTCATGATCATTGCTCTACTGAGGTGGCATAAAGAAGCAAATGCTTAGGAGGAATGAATGGACACAAGAATGAAAGATTAACAGAATTAATACAATGCACGGCCTCTTCAAACATTTTAAAACTATAACTCAAAGCACATATACATTGTCTTCTCAGTCACACATGTGTACATGTGTTAGAAAAGCTATCTGTCCATATGCTATAACAGACACATGTCATATAATGATGATTTAAATAAGAAAGTTCATTTCTCTCATGTAAAATTCCAAATGAGAGGCTCAGGCCTGAAATGTTGATCTAGGATCCTTCTATCTTGGTGTCCCTTCTTCCTGATCAGACCACTTTTTTTTGTCTAAGATGGATGCTTAACTTCATATCATCATCTCCACACTCACTGTGAAAAAAGGCAAGAGAAAGACAGACCTATATTCTAAAAAGGCATGCCACAGAAGTTACAGTCACACATATACGTCAGTTCATACCCCACAGGCAGGGCTTGGCCACGTGCTACATCCAGATGCAAGAGAGGCTGGAAAATGCAGGCCTTAGTTGAGTAGCCATGTGCCCAAATAATATTCTATCAGATGTAAGAAGGTATGTTAGGTAGGGTAACACTAGCTACTATTTAAATAAGAGAGAGAGAGAGAAATGCCCCTCCAAATGCAAAATAGGTCAAACACAATAAAAATTTACTTCTCATTTATATTTGGCCCATATTTAGAAACTAGTTGAAAGATGGCTCTGCCATCTTCAATATACGGATTCTACTGCTGGGGGTACAGGAAGGATTATATCTCCTTTCCAGCCATGGGATAGTGAGGAAAGGGGATGAAAAAGGGATTTGTGTTTCTTAACTTGGCCAAGAAATGACAGACTCCACGTGTCACAGGGACTTGCATTCATTAGCACATCGTTAAATGATCTCAGTTAGGTACAAGAGGACTAGAAAATGTGGTCCCTGGATAAGCATCCACTTCACGAGAACAACACACTAAGTGGGAGCATGAATTCCAGTGGAAAGGGAGTTTTCTTTGTAACAGAAGTAGATGTTGAAGTCTACTTGAGTCTTAGTCCTCATGGCCCATTCAAGTCACAGTTTCCTTTACTTCCATAGCTAGACCAGGTCACGTCCTCCAGCTCTGCAAGAGACACAACCCCAAAGTTCCATCTGGGTCATGCATCCTGTTTCAAGTCTAGCAATTCTGGGTAACGTGCATGTCTATCAAAACTGGCAGTGGTTTTTCGTGAAGTCTAGAAGCCAAAATGGAGCTATCTGTCCCCATCGCCAACTTAATATAAAGTGCTGATAAGAAAAGAACAGATTAAAAAAAACAAACAAAAACAAAAGCTCAGCTCTGAAAAGAGTGGAATAAGAATAGCTCATAGTAATTGGATTTAGCACCATGGAATAATTTCCTATGTTAATATGCTACCCGGCAGCTCTTTATTTCACTCTGTGGGGCATACCTCCTTGGTCACTATCCTGCCAGGGTCTGATTTTGTTTTCAGATAGGTTTTCATATGGCCACATACCAAGTAGGCATTAGAGAATATTTCCAACATGGGGACTGCAAAGTGTTGGTACTCTGATTCCTGCTGGTGAGACAGATAGGTTTATGGAAACAAAGCTTGTTTGCTTTAAGGGGTGAAAAGTAACAGAATTCTACAAGCCTGGCCCATGATTTCTTCGGTAATATATTGTAGCAAAAAATTTAGAGGGTCCATGAACTCTATTTCCATTAATTCTAACTGCAAATAAAGACAAAATTATCATCTCTGTGTTAGTTCTTTAGCCAAAATTCTGGTCTTTTGTTTACTTGCCTCTGTGCCCTGTCATTCATGCTCTTGCTCAATTTAATAGTGGCCACCTAAGGCCAAATAAAACAATTGGCTTCAGTAGGAAGCCAAAGTTCTTAATCTAATGTTCCTCCTGGGCTGGCTCCCATTGTCTGGTAGTCTTAATGGTTTGTCCAGTCTTATCTCCTGCTAAGACTGTTTCTGGAGTTAGAGACTCATTTGATCACTGCCTCAGTTTGGGCACAAACACCTTTGTTTCTTGTCAACACTGATTTATAAAACCCTGTATTTTAAGACTCTCAGTCCATTTAGTTTGCAGGCCAAAGAAACAGAAAGCCTACCCTCCCAGAGCCTCACTCTCTCTCTATTTTTTTTTTAACTCCTTGCTTGTTCTAAGTCAAATTCACCTCTCTGATAGGCCTTGTCACATGGCATAATTAAAAAAAAGAAGAAAAAAATAGCCAATAGGCAACAAGAATATGTATCAAAGGCTTGACTGGCACATGGTCTTATATATAAGATCTGTCCACATAAAATTTGGTCAATGTTTTGCACAACACACTTATTATCCACAGCTTTCCAGTCCAATATTTGTGTCTTCATTCCATTCCACCCAATAACTAAGCTGTGTACTCTCAGTGTGCTCAGCTGTGTTTGACTCTGCAACCTCATGGACTGTAGCCCATCAGGCTCTTCTGCCCATGGGATTTTCCAGATAAGACTACTGGAGTGGGTTGCCATTTCCTTCTCCAGGGGATCTTCCTGACCCAGGGATCGAACTGGCATCTCCTGCATTCCAGACAGATTCTTTACCCTCTGAGCCACCAGTTGGAATACCAATTCAATCGCAGTCAGAAAGAATCTGAAATAATAAAAGTTGAAGCAGGAGATGTGCTTATTTTCCTCTTAATTAGGAGACAGTGAAGAAGTCCAGGGCTGATAGGAAAGTTCTGTAACCATTAGGGGTGCAGGCTCTTTAAACTTCCTTGTCTAGTCATTCACAATATGTGATTTCTATTTAGTGTTGTGGGTACCTCAGCTGTCACCAATGTTTGTTTTCCAGCTAAGGGAGGAGTCAGAGGAAGGAAGAGCTGCCATTTCATTCACTCAAAGTCTCAATCCCAAAGCAGGGCACTGCATTTATCCCGTTAGCCAGAATTAGACTGTAGAGCAGGAAAAAACATTTTATCCTCAGCTTACCTTAGGTTTACCTACTGGGACCATGTAAATTACACTGACCAAAGACAAATTAACAAGAGAGGAAAGAAGAAAAAACAACCCAGAGGTTTACCAACATGTGTGCTGTGCATATACACGTGGGACTTCCCATTGAGGCACAGCCCCAAAGAACTGGTTAGAACTTGGCATATATACCACCTTAAGCTCAAAAACGGAAAGTCGCTCAGTCATGTCCGACTCTTTGCAACCCCCCATGGACTATGCAGTCTATGGCATTCTGCAGGCCAGGGGATCTTTCCAACCCAGGAATTGAACCCATGTCTCCTGCACTGCAGGTGGATTCTTTACCAGGTGAAACGCAAGAGAAGCCCAAAGGCTAAACAAAGGAAAGGAGCTTCTGCCTCGAGGCAGGGCAGATGGATTAAGAGAAGGTGACCAGATAAATAGAGTTAACAGGGCTGCTTATTAAGCCTGTTGTGCAGATGTAGGTGGGTGCCTTCTCAGGGGATGGGTTATTAAGAGTTATCTTCTTCCTTTTATGTGAGAGGGAGACATCTTTCACAAATGGAAATTTCCTTTACAAAGGGAAAAACAGGCACCCTGTTTTTAGAGCTTTTACTGCCTCTCCTGGTTTTAAATGGCCTTCAGCTCAAAATAAAACTGGCATATTTTGTGGAGGCATATCCTGGTACCCTTCAAAGTTATATGACCACATTGCTAGAGGGGTAACTGTGAAAAATAGTTAAAATGTAGTTGCTTATCATTTGAGAAGAGACTAGGTATCTGGAGAAAAATGCAGCAGTCTTTTGCATTCATTTGTATGTATAACTGAAAGAAAAAAAATTTTTTTATTAGTTTTGCCATACAATGACATGATATCACCATAGGTTTACATATGCTCCCCCTCCAGAACCCCCCTCCCTCCTCCCTCCCCCGGGGAAATCTCATTGCACCAGCCCCGAGCATCAATCCTGGGCTGGCAATTGATTAGACATATGATAATTAACACGTTTCAATGCCATTCTCCCATATCATCCCACCCTTTCCCTCTTCCACAGAGTCCACGAGTCTATTCTATACATCTGCGTTCCTTTTGCTGTCTCGCATGCTGGGTTCTCGTTACCATCTTTCTAAATTCCATATATATACGTTAATATACTGTATTGTTGTTTTTGCTTCTGGCTTACTTCACTCTGGATAATGGGAAGAAAAATTTAACAAGAAACCTACTCTATTTGTAATACCTTGTGATATTTTCTATTAGTCTACTCCAATAAAAGTGATATTTGAGCCCACAAATTAACTACTCCATTCATTAATGCATCAAAACCAGTTTTAAATCCATGGGTCTAGAAGGCAAATTTAAGTTCTACATCCATCAGTCTATTTCTGCATCCTAGATTTCTAAAGGAGGCTTACATTTAATGATAATCTCAGGTAGATGATGCTGTCAGGAACAAAAAAGAAACCAACTCTTAGATATATGACAAAGCAAAAAGGACCAAGGAGAAAAAAGGGGAAATGAAACTCTCCCAACAGCCTTTAACTGGAGACTTTAAGTCTTTCACAATCAGAGATAAAAAGCTTACAGATCCAAGCACCTGCAGGTCTTAACAGATGACTGTGAATACTTTCAGAGGGTTTCATATGCTGCAGGGTTAACTACAGTCTACTACTTTGCTATTCAAAATAAATAATAATACCCCATTACCATGCCTCAAATTCTAAGGATCCCTCTGAGCTCACAGTCACATTCTTTTCAGACTGCATTTATCCCCAGCACATGAGGAGGATAGGAAAAAGCAGCCGTCTTTTTCTTAGCACAGGTCTGAGGGTGTACTCCATATGGCTTCGCAGTAGAAAATAAATAAATAAATAAATGTACATCTTTAAAAAATGAATTACTTTCCTTTTTTAAAGTTTTTTTTTTTAATTTCCATTTTGGAATTACATGCAATCTGGAGGAAAATAAACACTGATTCTCAGCGGATAAAAATTTCAACAGTGAACAAGGTTTTCCAAGTGTTCAAACAAAAATGAATCTGAGACAAAGCTTTACTTTTAAAAATGTGGTTTGAGGCAATACACTGACTCTTCAGAGAAGGTGGTGGTGCTAAACTTTGATGCTTCTGGGTTTTTCCTAAATTATTATTATTTAAATAAAACTGCTTGTAAAATAGCAATATGCTGTTAAGAGTTTTCATTACAGAAACAACAAACCCAACCTCCCATTAGTATTTCCAAAGCAAATATAGAATAGTATATCCATTTCAAAGTAATCGGGAGTTATTCTGCCTAATGTGGCAACCTAACATAGATTCCATGCTCCTCCTCCAGCTACACCAAAGCCTGTAAGGGGGACTGTAATACATCTGCCTCATCCTATCTTCTGCTCAGTCACATTCCATAATTGATTATCACTAATCTGATATCTCCAGTATTTTGGCATAAAACAGTATAATATCTGAAACAAATTTACCACTCTTATCATTAGAAGATGATATCTCATAAAGTATATGCTAAGTTGCTCAACCCCATAGACTGTAGCCCACCAGGCTCCTCTGTTCATGAGACTCTCCAGGCAAGAATACCAAAGGGTTGTTATACCCTCCTCTAGGGGACCTTCCTGATCCAGGGATCAAATCCTTGTCTCCTATGGCTCTTACACTGCAGGCAAATTCTTTACTGCTGAGCCACCAAGGGAATTCTACTAACATTTACTGAAAGACAAAGTGAAGAAGTGAAGTCCGACTCTCTGCGACCCCATGGACTGTAGCCCACCAGGCTCCTCTGCCCATGGGATTTTCCAGGCAAGGGTACTGGAGTGAGTTACCACTTCCTTCTTCAGGGGATCTTCCCAACCCAGGGATCAAACCCAGGTCTCTCACACTGCAGGCAGATGCTTTACCATCTGAGCCACCAGGGAAGCCGAAAGACAAAGGGTTATTTCAAGCAGATGGCATTTAAACGATTATATTTTAGAAGCATGCTTCTCCTTTAACCCTACCTTTGCTTCCCTCTGGCTTCCCAGGTGGCTCAGTTGTAAAGAATTCTCCTGTCAGTGCAGAAGAAACAGGAGACACGAGTTCAGTCCCTATGTCGGGAAGATCCCCTGGAGAAGGAAACAGCAACCCACTCCAGTATTCTTGCCTGGGAAGCCCTATGGATAGAGGAGCCTGCTGGGCTATAGTCCAGGGGGCCACAAAGAGCTGGACATAAATGAGCTACTGAGCACACACACACACATGCATGATGCTTCCCTCTGATCACCACAGAGAGGAGTCGGGCTGACTTAGCTGTGTTATTTGGCTCATATGATCTGCACGGTAATCCACATGAGTTCAAACTATGCAAGTTGGTGTGGGATTTGAAGCTGTCTCCAAATCCCCCTCCTCTTTTTCTTGTACTTAAACTCTGAGTGATGCTCAGTCAACCTAAACATGAGACTTTAGCCCAAATTTTGGTCATGGTATTGTTAGGGGAAGCACATTGATTGAAACTGCTCACCCTGGCCAGGCACCATGGTAACCATTTGCATGAGTTGTTTTATGACAGGAGGTCCTGATAAGGAGCATAGAACTAATAAGTCACCACCAACCGGAAGAGTCCGGGAAAGGTCAAAAGGAAACACAGTGTGTCTTTCCACTTCCCAGAATCATTCTCGCTAGCATCCATCTTGACTGAGCGATGCATGCATCACCAGGAAAGACTGAATTAGAATGATTGGCCAAAGATCACCTGGAAACTAATCCCATCCCCATAATACCCGAGACTGCGAGCCACACGGCAGAGCTGTTCTCCTGGGTTCCCTTACCCTATTGCTCTCCACCCGGGTGCCCTTGCCAATAAAATCTCTTGCTTTGTCAGCACATGTGTCTCCTCGGACAATTCATTTCCAAGGGTTAGACAAGAGCCCAGTTTCGGGCCCTGGAAGGGGTCCCCCTTCCTGCAACAGTATCTGCGTTATCTGGAATCAGTTTCCCTTTTAGTAATCCCACTGCTACCTCACTCCTGTGTGGTTCCTGAAATCTCATGCATACCTGGAGTTTGTCCTTAACACAGGTACTGTAACTGTTTGCATTCATAGCTGGCCTTTTAGATCATGAGTACCTCAAGAATATTGCCTCTACCAAGTTCACCCTAAGTATATCAGCATCTAGCTCAGTGCCATACATAACACCATCACAACAAAAGCTTCCTAAATGGACTCATAAACATAAGAACAAGAACGTGCTCATAACAGCCAGAACACACGGCACCACGGAAGTGTGAATTGAAGGAGAGGAAAGGTCGGGAGCATGAAGGGGAAGACTTTAACAAACACAATGTTGTTGGAAAAGTCACCACTAAACATTCACATTTTATATTTCTGGCTCATTGGCCTTTTCCATGCTTCAAGTTGATTTGGATGCGTTACAATCATACTTATACAGAAGTAGTGAATTGGGTAAGCGTTTTCATTCTATCAGTTTGTAAAGACTGTGCTTTTGCTCAATCCAAGTAACAGGCATCCTTAAGTATCCAATTCTGATGCTAAACCAAGTTCTATTTCCGGACTTTTTATGGGCTGGGAAATAGAGCACCTCTAATAGCTCACAGTGGAGACTCTCTGGTGATGGGCATCTATTTTCCAAGCCATCCAAAAGCCTTTCAGAAAAGCCCAGAATTGGTCATTTTAAAGTAGTGTGGAGAAGTCATAGAATAGTCCTTTGCATTCTGACAAAAATGTAACAATATGATATTTGCTTGAGTACTGAGTTTATTAGTAAGATATAATATATAATCGAAGAAAGCAATAGATGAATTACTTCTTTGCCCCTCAAACTCTTTCAAATGAAAAAAAAATATTTTTTCTGATTTCTAAAGCCTCTTCAGTTACAACTATCATTTATGTACTTTTGTCTCTTAGATAGGATTTAATCCATAAGAACTAAGACTTCTAGCATTTGCACTGAAATGACATGGGCCATAGCACATAGCAAAAGGCACTCAGACAGTTATACATTATATACAAGAAAAAAACGAACAACAATGGAAAGGCATACTTTGATCTCATTTTCTCTGGAGGCTTAAAGGCAGTTATAACTTTTCTTCTTGGGAAGATTGGCCTGGAAGCTTTTTCTAACTTAGCCTTGAAAGAGGTGACATTCTTCACTTTCATTCTTTGTAATATATCTGATATTTTTTTCCTTAATATTAGAGAGAGGGAATTTGGGAAAAACAAATAAACCACAATAATTTGAGAGAGAGAAAATTTTAAACTTATTCCACAGGAGTCCACAAGAACCAACCCAGCTGCAAAGTCACTGCCGATTCTATGTAGCTCAAGAAGCCCAAAGGAATTCAACTCCACTTAGGTTGCTGCTGCGGCTAAGTCGCGTCAGTCGTCTCTGACTCTGTGCGACCCCATAGACGGCAGCCCACCAGGCTCCCCCGTCCCTGGGATTCTCCAGGCCAGAACACTGGAGTGGGTTGCCGTTTCCTTCTCCAATGCATGAAAGTGAAAGGCGAAAGTGAAGTCGCTCAGTCATGTCTGACTCTTCGCAACCCCACTGACTGCAGCCCACCAGGCTCCTCCGTCCATGGGATTTTCCAGGCCTATACTGGAGTGGGGTGCCATTGCCTTCTCTGCAGCTCCACTTATAACCAGTTGCTTTTGCCTAATCTTGCACTACCCTATACTATCCTACAAGGTGGACTCAAATCGAGAGAAAAGGAACAGTCTGGAATGTAGCAGACTTAGGATTAATCAGGCAGCAAGACAGACTTCAACGGCTGATTTACTCACTTGCTCAGATGATGTTTACTGAGTGGTGTATGACTCACAAGGTGCCCCTGCAGCTGCAGTCAGTGGAGACAGGTTGCCTGCATCCACTAGGGGGAGACAAACACGTAAGGTGATACACATAATCCATTTTTTAACACTCAGTAGTCCCTCAGCTTGGGCTCCAAAATCAATGCAGATAGCGACTGCAGCCATGAAACTGAAAGATGCTTGCTCCTTGGAAGAAAAGCTATGACCAACCTAGACAGCATACTAGAAATCAGATGCATTACTTTGCCAACAAAGGTCCATCTAGTCAAAGCTATTGGAGAAGGAAATGGCA